>JBBPOS010000020.1:0-134081 GCA_038091575.1 Leccinum subgranulosum | reverse complement strand
GAATAACCACCTGGCGTGCATGGGTAAGACCAACTTGAACAAGTGACTCTCGAGAAGAATTTCACCTCCAAGCAGCGTGCCCCAGTGCACCATTCATGCCTTGTAGAATTCCAGATGCAATCAAGGCACCAAATGCATTGCTCATGATGTTGCCACAATATAGTATCGCAGTGCGTAGACCTATTTCATCTCGCTTGTACCTGTCACCAACAACTAAGTGAGATGGTTTCGGTTACAGTAGCCAACCAACCGACCACTTCGAAATCAAGAAGAGAGCACCAGGAAAGAAGGCTGCTTCCACGAAACCGAGGAAGAATCGCGTTAGCAGCGCACCTATGAAACTGTTGTATGCAGAATTCAAGTTAGCGGCGCTTGTCCCCGGACATTGCACAGTGGGTGACTCACTTTGTGGTGATACCTGTCAGAGCGGAAATGACGCCCCAGATGATCATACAACAAGGCAAGTATAGGGACGGTTTGCCGATATAGTTCAAAAACATGTTACTGGAACATTGTTACTGACGTGAGCATACTAGTTTGAAAGAGCTATTAATGTTCTTACGAGGGGATTTGCATGATGATATAGCCCACATATAGGATAGACAGCAAAGTGGCAAACTGCTGGCCGACAAGATGGAGATCGGTCGAGAGTCCTCGGGCTCGGGCGGCACTGATTCACCATCATTATAGCTCTGTAGCGTCTGGAACTGGTATTGGTACGCATACCTGGCATTGTTTCTGTCAATCTGTAATCAAATTAACCCGAAGTCTAAATAGGGAACCTTCAATGCGCGAACTTACGTAGTTCAAGATGTAAATGACGACCAGGATAGACATTCGGAGGTCGAGTTTCAACAGGAGCCTGCGCTCAAGCGTCTTGCGTGCTTCCTTACCGCCAAACTCCTCGTCTGGATTGTCGGAAATGGATATCTCTGACTTCATGCTGGAGCTTTTTTTTCGCTGGGCAGTCTTTGTGGACTGGGAGAAAGAAAAGAAACTCGGTTCTTGTTGGACCGAATGTCATGAAGGGAGCCGAGCGGCCGGGCCGGGAAAAGATACCGGCCCAATCTGCACACAAGTGGCTTCCGAACCTTATTCCATACATAGTAATAGTGGTCCTCTCTCGATTCGGCTGAGCGACACAGATCAACTCAACGGTCTCTGACCTCCCCTACAGATCCAAGATAAATTGCGTATACGGTGTTTGTGCTAATGTGCCTACAAGACTCTTGACTCTGTGTTGCTTCCACGGTGAATCATTAACCACTGGCATGTCCGAACCACAGAACTTCCACGAGGTCTCAAGGCGCATCCGCACGCTGACTAGTATCCTTCAGGCCTTGAAAGCAAGGTCTGAACACACTAGTGATGTGTGGCGATAAGCATAGTCCATCTGCAGCAAAGGTCGTGGCGGCGACGGGAAGGATTGAAAGTGATGGAATAGCGCGAACGCTTCTCGGCACTCAAAATCGTCACTTAAAATCGGAGGAATCCACTTTGAGGGTCACAACGATACACAAGGCGGAAAAGTCATTCCATAACATTGTCAACGGGTACGTGACAAATCAATCGCCGTAGTCACTCATGTTTGCAATTTATCGTGCTAGGCCCGCGGATGCGAGTTCGTTGGAGGATCATATTGCGGACACCTGGGCCGTCCTCGAGCAGTACGACAGAGGGGCACCAGACGAACAAAATAAAACGCTCGCTTTGCAACGTTTCGTGGTCATGCGTTGTTATCGCAAAATTTCAGCAAGGTTTCTCGAAGACAGGCGATTATTTGACGGTCGTCGACTCTTTGATGTCATCGCGGAGTGGAAACCTCTGGAAGGCGAGGACGACGAAGCCAAGTTGCAACTACGATGGGTTGATATGCCTGAGGAGTTGGCCGTTATCTTCCCTGACCTCATGTCTGAGGAATATAAACGCGATGTGGATGGCAAGCTTCAGTGGCAGCTGTCAAACAAAACATCGCCGTTGTGGGTCAGACTTCTTAGCGCGATTCTCAAGGCCTTGAATCGCAGTATTGGACAAGCCGAAGAGCTTCTGAAGGGTGTTGGCCGGAATGCTCTGACGCCGCAACAATCTTCCGCGGTCGCTAATGTCGCTATCTGGTGCAATAATTTACATATCTTCGTCTTCTGGAAGGGAGTTCTGCAGGACCTCCTAGAGAATACCAGTCTTGGGGAGCATTTAGGGAGGTCTCTGAGCTTCAAAACTGGTTGGTGAATTTGGTCCATTCCATTCTACTTGCTGATCATTATCATCGCCAGGTAAGAATGAAGAGGATGAAGATGGTAAGTCGTGTCCGTGTGTAGCTGCCTTCTTCTAAGGATTTTTTAGACACAGAACTGATGCCGGAACCCAATGAACCTACCAACAAAATTGTTCTTCGATATCTGAAGACAGTTGTGGCTTGGTACGCTGCGATAGGATATCTGACCGACCGGCGCGTCTCGAAGCGGGTGACGACGAACTTTCGTGTTGGACTTGTTAAAGTTCCGCCGGGTAACAAATCGATGCTAACTGCCAAAGAACTCATACCAATGTACCGAACACGTCTCGATCCAGGAGATGATGACGACATGAAACGGAGGATTCGCGTTTTGGAAGAACATTGCAAATCATTAAGGTTTACTGGAACGGTGCACGCGGAGGCGAGTCTCATGGGACTACTTGTGTATGAGCATCACGACCGTGACAAAATCCGGAACAACGGGGATCTGATAGAGGGTGAGGGTCTATTGGACGACCTCCTCGGTCGTTAGGTATGGTCCAATTTCCAATATATGTTCATGTTGGCTGATGTGCGTTCCATAGTTGGATACAGTCAATGAAATTGCGGTCAGCAAGAAGTGTTGTTGGTGCTGCTATAAGCTTGCGAAGCTCCTTCAAGATCGGTTACCCAGTGAGATCGGGCTTCCCGGAACTCATGGTCTGGTGTACGCATGGAACCCGCCCACCGTGGGCATTGAAGTTGAAGTGCTCACGCATCTGGAGGACGCCTTGTGGACGGAGCTTCAGAAGGCTCTCCCACAGAACAGAACTTACATCCATTCACATCAGAGTTCCGCCTCAAGTACGGCCTCTCCCTCTCCTCCATTAGGATTAATGCCGCTTCTGGCCACGGACGTGGACATTCTGGACGAACTGAGATAGAATCAGAATTAATATTGTTTTTCATTGCACTTCTTCAATCAATGTTATTTTATATCGTTATTTTATTCTTCCCTTTGTACTATCGCATTTGACATCACCTTGTCTTCTGTTGTTCTGCCGGCTTGTTTTTTTTATACCAACGAATCCCTTTCAATGATGTAGTTGCCGCAGTGACCTCCCATTCTGTCGTTTCCTGTAAAAGTTCTGTAATGGACTGGACACTATGAACATCGCCCGGATGGATCTTGTTGAGGAGATCGAGTCCGTCATCATCAAGGAGCATGTTGCCCGTCGGGCGAAGCGATCACAGTCTGCAGGATCGAGAAATCCGATAGCAACTCATAGTACGATCTGTCGCGGGTGTTTTGGCACCGACCCCGGGCCGTAACCAGTACCCGGTTTACCGGCAGGTACCGACAACGCATCAATTCTTGAAACGCCGACGCAACGATGCAGACGCAACGACGACGAACGACCCGACGTAGTGTGCTGGCGGCAACACCACCAGGACGACCACTACGACAACGACGAACGACGTAATGCCAGTGGCGGCGTGGCACGACGCGACGACGCGACGACGAACAACGCCCAACCCCGTCCACGACGTGACGACGACCATCTCTCCTTCTCCCTCTCACTTTCCCTTGCCCACACGGAACAGACCACGACGCAACGGCATGCCACCAACCACCACTTCGAACGACGACGACGACCGCCTTCGCTCTCTCCCTCTGCCTTGCCCACACGGAACCGACCACGGCGTGACGGTGTGCCACCACCTTGGAATTGGGCTTGATCCTCCATCTGAAGTTCAGTGAGTACGAGAAAGAGTAGACTTCATAACAGAGTCCACACAATCTTAAGATGACATATCTACTTCAATGACATCACCGTCTTGCAATTTGTTGTCATACTCTGCAGGATGAATATCACTGGTGAACACGACAGGTCCTTGGAGGTTGACCTCATCCATGTGGAGTCCCTTTTCAAACTAGCGTAACGAGGTTCGGGGTCGGGGAGTTCTTCCAAGCCCCGAACCTATCATAAATCAAGGTTGAATTCGACGCTCGGAGGGAGTACGTCGCAACGTCACCTCTTTCTTTGGGTTTGTAGCACGCCAGTGATTCAGCAGGTCAACTGTTTGCTTACCTGGTTGGTGCCATTAAAATCGTATGTCACTGTCAATCATCATTTACTGACAAAAACAGATACGTACTCGAGTTCACGAGAGAGTTCTACTCTACAAGACAGACACTGTGGATCAGTGTATGTTCACGGAGCAGTGGGAAGGGAAAAAAACACACACTGCCGATGTTTGCCCGGTTCATGACAGGCACATGGAACCTGCATGGGTTAGGCAATGTGTACCTGTGACGACGTTCGACACGCCGTTACACGACGATCGCAGTATCGTCGTGTCATGGCGTGTTGTCGTCGTCGCGTCAGTTGACGTGTTGTGGTGCTACGTCGCGTCGTTCAACGTCATCGCCGTTGGTCGTCGGTCACGGTGGTGGATGCTAACGGATCTCGGATCTATCACCTGATCCTGAACAGTATGAAGGTCATGCCGTACGGAGATTGTCTCGTCAAGGACCTCCACGATACAGCGCGACCATGATACACTATATCCGACCTGTCCATTTCGAATATAACTGGGCGTGCCGCTACGATATGCGCTAACTACTACTACAGAATATACCTGATCCCCTTTTCACCCTCTTGTCTGTTCAGCGCACGCAGATGCTCCTTAAACACCCAGCTCATTATGATCGCGCTGCAAGAACACGCGATGCATATCCCATATGAATACTGGTATGTCGGTCCCCAGTTTGACGGCCAGACGTATCTGTCATAATGCGTGCCTCAGAGTCAGCACACCCCTGTACTTCATCAATTTGATGGACTCACGATCCTGCGATGTTTCCCAGTTGCGAGAACCCGTTGGTAAGCGACAGGCAAACAGCACGCTTCGACGGCGGACGCGGGAACGAATTGCACATCCATGCATACATCACCACGTATCCGGCATACGATTGTGCCATGAGGAAACTGTTATTTTCAGCGTCGTATTCCAAAGTGAGCAGACGCCCCTTACAGAGACACGTAGCGCGCCGCAGTATTCATCGTACTGATGGCGATGATGAAGCCAACGATACCCACAGCATACGAGCTAGCCATGTGATAGAACCGTTCTTGCTTCTTATCCGAGCGTCTAATCATCCGGTGAATGCCTTTAGATGCTTCGAATCACCTTTTTTAACATACCTCGACAGCCAAAACGTCTCGAGCGCCGCGAAAACAAACGGAGGTGCAACCAATAGGAGGGTCACCGTTGGATTGTAACCAAGCGTGGCGGTCAGCGTCGGAAAGTAGGCATTGAAAGATTGTGCAACAATTTGTGCTGTCATCGCAAGAGCGAACAACCATACTTTCCAGTCTATCACAGCGAGGTATAACCCGTGTGCCCATCCCCCTGTTTCAGTTTCACCCTGATCGCCAACGCCAACGTCTTCCTCCATGCGCTTCAGAGCAAGTCGACGTTCCTCTTCTGTAAGCCAGCGCGTGTTGCCTGGAAAATCCGGGAGGATGAAAATGGCGATAACCGCAACGAAACATGTCAAGGCCCCTTCGACATAGAATAACCACCTGGCGTGCATGGGTAAGACCAACTTGAACAAGTGACTCTCGAGAAGAATTTCACCTCCAAGCAGCGTGCCCCAGTGCACCATTCATGCCTTGTAGAATTCCAGATGCAAGCACGGCACCAAATGCATTGCTTATGATGTTGCCACAATATAGCATCGCAGTGCGCAGACCTATTTCATCTCGCTTGTACCTGTCACCAATAACTAAGTGAAATGGTTTCGGTTACAGTAGCCAACCGACCGACCACTTCGAAATCAGGAAGAGAGCGCCAGGAAAGAAGGCTGCTTCCACGAAACCGAGGAAGAATCGCGTCAGCAGTGCACCTATGAAACTGTTGTATGCAGAATTCAAGTTGGCGATGCGTCTCCCCGGACATTGCACAGTGGGTGACTCACTTTGTGGTGATACCTGTCAGAGCGGAAATGACGCCCCAGATGATCATACAACAAGGCAAGTATAGGGACGGTTTGCCGATATAGTTCAAAAACATGTTGCTGGAACATTGTCACTGATATGAGCATGGTTTGAAAGAGCAATATTCTTACGAGGGGATATGCATGATGATGTAGCCCACATATAGGATAGACAGCAAAGTGGCAAACTGCTGGCCGACAAGATGGAGATCGGTCGAGAGTCCTCGTGCTCGGGCGGCACTGATTCACCATCATTATAGCCTCTGTAGCCTCTGGGACTGTCATTGGTATGCATACCTGGCATTGTTTCTGTCAATCTGTAATCAAATTAACCCAAAGTCCAAACAGGGAACCTTGAATGCGCGAACTTACATAGTTCAAGATGTAAATGACGGTCAGGATAGACATTCGGAGGTCGAGTTTCAACAGGAGCCTGCGCTCAAGCGTCTTGCGTGCTTCCTTACCACCAAACTCGTCGTCTGGATTATCGGAAATGGATATCTCTGTCTTCGTACTCGAATGCTTTTCTTCGCTGAGCATTCTTTGTGGAGTTGAGAAAGAAACTCAGTGGCCGGGAAAAGATACCGGCTCGATCTGCAAAATTGCTCATGCCAATGATGCTATTATCGCGTGTTCATGAACACTTCCGTACGGGGCCCATTTCTCCATATTAAAATAGCTAGCGTGTGAGCGCTTTCTTACAATGTCCTCAAAACGAACCTCACTGATTGGTTGGTTTTAGTTTGGGTCGCGGCTCTTTACACCTGCTAGCAAACTGTCAGTTGCAGCCTTATAATAGATCATACTTATTTTTGAGCATTTATCAATCTTACGAGTGACGTAGTTGCTAGTCAAGAGTATTTCATCAAGTTGACGATTGATTATGCATCAGGTTCTACAGAGTCATGCACTGTCGGTGCCTCGGATGACTCGGAGGATATCTGAAATGGCTGCGTCTTCACGTCCTGTTTTCCAAACTCCAGTCAACTTCCCGCTCCATCTAGTACCTTTCCCTCCCCCTTTCGTGTTTAGTTTTTCCTTTAGCAGTACTCCTGCTTCCTTGACATGCTTCTCAGTTGAACCAGATATCAAGAGAACACTGGTCCCAGTTGCAATCTGAGAGGACGGCGTCGAAGAAAGGATGAGAAGGTATTGGCTCTCGACACGAGCGGCCCCCGAAAAAGCAGTGGCGATGGCCGATAAGAATCCAAGTGGGTTGACCGAATCATCCACGCGATGCACATGTTTCACGTATACCGAACCCGATGTCTGTCCCATTCCCATTTCCTCTGCGATGCCGCTCGCGATATTCTTTGCAAGTTCAGACTCCAAGTCGCTAACGCGCTTCTCTGCTTTCTTGCGCTCATCTATCACCTGTTCCACGCGAACTGGAACCTGGGGAGCCCCACAGCTGAGAGTCGCCGCGGTCGCCATGAGCTGCTTGTGTGTATTGGTCAGATAGTCGATAAGTCGTGGCCCGGCATAGAAATACAGCCTAGCAGAAGTGGTGTTGGAGCGAGCGAGGGTCTCTGTCTGAGGGACCAAAAAAAGTTGAAGGTTGTGTAGACTGGGCCAATGAGTGCCGCAACAGCTATGCGGTGCATTAGATTAGTGCCATATCTCGAGCACTGCTCGTAAGGACATACGGATTCCGATCGATGCGGTCGATGACCACGACCCTCATGATCCCCCCAGTATAGTCGGCAGGGATAGCTTTAGCAAAGCCACGAGCATGGTCTTCCAAAAATTCCGATTCGGTTGGCTTTTCCATCTCCTGGACCTCGACATGAACGCTGCGGCCTTCAAAGACGTATCGATTCGCTATTGTTTGAATGATTTGTATTTCATCACTGGTTATGCTTCTCGCAAGTTCAACGTAGCATGGAGCAGGCGCGTCCGTCAAGGACCAGGAGAGTGTCTGGATATTCAGACGATCCTCGAGCACAGCAGATAAAAGGTGTTGGGAGGTGTGCATAGTCATCTGTGTCGGAGACCTGTTCACAACCGAATCAAGTACTACATTATTGTAAACACTTACATGATCGTATCTGCGGTCCCAATCGGCATCTCCGAGCTTGATTACGACTTGAGTTCCTGCTGCGAATCGTAGGATATCCACTTCAACATCGTCTGCTTGTACGTAGTGAACAGCATGTCCTCCGTGACGCTTTGCTTCGAGAACCTTCGATACCCTCCCATCAGGAGTTTGGATCAATCCCGTGTCAGAGGGCTGGCCGCCGCCCTCTGGAAATACGATGGTATCATGTAGGATGATTTCGAGAGTGGGAGTACTGGGTGGGGTGGATGCGGTCTCCTTCTTTCCCCT
Source organism: Leccinum subgranulosum (assembly GCA_038091575.1). Lineage (NCBI taxonomy): Eukaryota > Fungi > Basidiomycota > Agaricomycetes > Boletales > Boletaceae > Leccinum > Leccinum subgranulosum. Next base: position 125,537 of record JBBPOS010000020.1, on the reverse strand, counting down.
TCTCCCGCTCGGCGCTGGAGGCGTCTGTGAGATCCGCGAGCTCACAACAGTAGTGAACAGCTCGCGTAGGAGAGGGTCACCTTTATGAAAAGTCTCAGTTGTGATAAGCTTATCTTATATGTTCGACTGCCTCACGTTGACATGCCAAGAGACCAACGGGGATGGGGAGGAGGGGATTGGAGGGGATGCACAGGGTGGGGGAAACAACCCTGTGGTATGTGGAAGGCGTTGCCGCAGGCGATAGCAGAATTGTTGAAGCCGACATCGTCTCAGATTGCAACGTAATGGCAGTGGGAGACCTTCAGCTTCAATACTCTGATTGGCTGCATTCCCGAATCATCGAAACGCACACAGTACTTGTTCCAGCCTATGAAATCGTCAACTTATATAACTTTCCCGCCAGATATATCTGGTCATCGTCATGGGAGGGTGCAGGTCAGCTATGACATTCAGGTTTTCAATATGACTCGGACATGCGAATGATGCGGTGACTTCTCTTGACCGTGACGCAGACGAGGGACTCCGAATCGGGTGACGCCATTGACACGCTCAGGCTCGGGCCGGGCCGAAAGTTCAACGTAACTTCTGCAAGTTACGACTTGAACGCCAACGTTCTTGCCAACGTTCATTCATCCGCTGTTCTGTATATTGATATTCCTGATTCCTTGGTAGATTCTGCTAGGATGGCATATAGAGCATATGAAGATGCTGGCTACTCCAGCCTATGTGAGTCCTTACCTTCAAGTTATACTGCTTTCCGGTTTGACGATGTCCACGTGTTGGGAATTGTCATTTGCTCCCAAAGCTGTGGAGTCAAGAGATTCTGAGGACGCTGCTATACCAGAATTTCATGACGACGACCCCTCTGGAGCCATGTTGTATTTATCTCCAGGAGAGCGGGAACATATAGAAAAGAGCCTGTTGAAGAAAGTGGACACCCGGATGTCAATATTGGTATTGATATACATTCTAAACTACGTGAGTAGTTTTTGTATTCGTTTCTTTGCGACCTTCACGCAGTGGAAAATGACTTTAGATCGATCGTAACAACGCTGCGTAAGTTGTTGCTTGGATAATTTGGGAAGTCGTGGCCAAGGCTTTCATCCGACATCTTAAGGGCTGCGAGGCTTCGGGGCTTTGAGGAAGATCTTCATTTGCAAGGACAGCAGTTCAACAATATTCTGAGTACTTTGTATGTGGGTTATATCCTCATGCAAGTACCTTCGTAAGTGCTTATCGAGATTGTCTGTTCTGCATCTAATTAAAGTGATCTGGTCCGATAGTAACATTTTGCTAAACCATATTGGGAGACCCTCTCTATATCTTCCAGGATGTATGATTGTCTGGGGAGTTATTTCTGTTCTTACAGGTAATATTGCACGTCATCCATCGCTGTTTTACTGACATATTTTCTTTCAGGCATGACCACCACGTAAATCCTGCATTTTTATACATTTCTGTGTCTGATCCGTCCTTTGGGAAGATATACTGGTGCTCTCCTTACAAGATTCTTCATTGGATTTGTTGAGGCCGCATTTTTTCCTGGGGCTCTATTCCTTCTCTCTAAATGGTAGGCCGATTTCATTCTTCCTGCACGATTTTAAATTATTGAACAGGTATAGACGTAGAGAGTTGGGTGAAAGGACTGCCATTTTGTCGTGTGGCATGATGATCAGCAACGCATTCGGCTCCTTGATAGCATCTACGATTCTTGATTCCATGGATGGAGTTTTAGGATATGCAGCTTGGAGGTGAATTCACACCTCACATTTTAGACTCGTTGGTGTTGTTCTCAATCATTTTTATAGGTGGTTATTCTACATCGAAGGGGTGCTTACTGTTGGTGTTGCTCTGAGTGCGATCTTTGTGCTACCTGATTTTCCATCGTCACCGTGTTGGTGGCTCACACCTCAAGAACGTGCTCTGGCACAGCTACGAATGGAAGAGGATGGTTTAACAGTTGTGGGAGAAGCAGACGACACGAAACTGTCAGTGACCGGATTGGTGTTAGCGCTCTCCGACTGGAAGGTTTGGTGGCTCTGCGTTGCACTGGCAAGCATGGTTGTTTCACTTTCATTCAATGCTTTCTTCCCCACACTGAGTGCAACCATGGGATTTACCCCGACGGTGTCCCTTCTGCTATGTTCACCACCTTGGGCATTTGCCTCATTTGTGGGGTTCAAATTGTCAAGGTGATCTTTCTTACGGACCTTCTATCTTCAGGGCTAACATCGACAATTTTCTCTATAGGTACTCTGATTCACGTGGCGAGCGCTTTGTTTACATTGCCGTGTCTCTACTCTTGGGTATGCTTGGATTTTCCATGGCAATATTCAGTATGAATATCGTGAACCGTTATATATCATTGTAAGCAATATCCGACTCATTGCTTGGTTTTGTTTCTTGATCTCATCTCTGAAGGTTTCTTATGGCTCAATCCTATGCTGGTTTCATCATTTTCTGGGCGTGGGTCAGTAACTCTATATCACAACCTTCTTCCAAACGTGCCGTGGCTCTTGCTTTCATCAATTCGTTCTCACAGCTTGGCAACGTGATCGGCTCGTGAGTAGTTAGTCTTGGTTCCTGCTAGGTCTCATGCCCTTATAGTTATGTTTGGCCGTCTGCATGGGAACCTTCTTATGCAAACTCGTTTGCGATCTGCATCGCAACGAGTGCCCTATGTATCATCATGTCATGGATCTTCAGGAAACACTTGAGCCACTTAAACCGGGAGCTGGATTCGGAAGACACCGAACTAAATCGTCCCAAAGGGTTCCGGTACCTACTCTGAATTACGGGATAATATCAGAGATGATTGGTTTGGTCTATATCATTGTCCGGACCCTGCAAACGTCGTAGTCGATAAAGATACATCGGAGTATTCTCGGCGATGTATTCCTATCGGCCCCATACTAGCCAAACCCATGGCGTCTGAATAGCATTTCTTCTTTCCTTTCGTACTATGAGCACCATCAGAACTATTGCCACAGGATGGAGGTTTAGTCAAGTCGGTGGAGGCCAAGGAACAGGAGATGGCGAATGGCTGCCAGTCTCAGACTTCCCTACAACGGTTCATGTCGAACTCTTGAAATCCAACAGAATTCCGGACCCAGTGAGATCTTTGATGTTGTGATGTTCTGCTCGACAATACGCTGATCGTTCTTCAAGTTCCTTGGTTTGAATGAGTGGGAAGTGCAATGTGATGCAGCCAAAGTTTGCTTGTTTGTCCAATTTAGACTGACTCGTTTTGAACACGAACGTCGAAAACAGGGATCGGGGAAACCGACTGGGCATTTCAGACTACGTTCACTGTCACCGAAGAGGACCTTGTCGCAAGAAACGCAGATCTTGTATTCGAAGGCCTTGACACATTTGCCAGCATTATACTGGCAAGTAGTGTTCCAGCGCTGCTTTGAAATCATTTCTGATGGCGGAACTAGAACGGCCAACACATCCTCAAGTACGTCGTGTGCTTGACAGTCTCAACCATAATCCCCGGGCCGACCAGTCGTTAGCACCGAGAACCAGTTTATCACATACAGGGCCGCTGTGAAACCTCACCTGAAAGCCGGTTCGAACGATCTGCTAATTACCTTTACCAGTGCGTTCAAGAAGGTGATCCACTGGTTTATTTTCCCCATCCAGTATTTTTACAAAGCTCCAGGGGAGGGTGCTCGAAAAGGCCAATGGTAAACTCCACCTGTGGAATGGTGATTCCAGTCGCCTGCACGTGCGCAAGGCGCAATACAAGTAACTCTTTCTAGTCACTTGATCTCAAAGAGACTCTGATGCAGTTACCAGCTACGGTTGGGATTGGGGTCCGATTTTGATGACCGTTGGCCCTTGGAAACCCATCAGACTTCACACCTATGATGTCTATCTCTCAGATGTCGACATCAGGAGCGACGTTTCGGAAGCCCTGGACGTCAAGGTCTCAGTTGACTTCTCTCTGTCGCACAAGTTTTCAGGCTTGGCATCCATCACTTTGCATGATTCGCAAGGAAACATAGTTTACACGGAGAAAAACATCAAGGTAGAGTTTGGGCACAGTCGTTCTGAGTTCAAATTTTCCAGTGGGGAGCTTCAACTCTGGTACCCTGTTCGTTATGGAAAGCAACCACTCTATAGCCTCACGGTTTCTGTTTCCGATGCTGTGAGTATGGTCATTCAAGCAGCCGATATCGTTGTCACTCATGCACCGCAGGCTGGGAAGGTTGTCGATTCAAAGACGGAACGTGTCGCTTTCCGTCGTGTCCGCGTAGTCCAAGAGCCTCTTATCGATCAACCGGGAAAGACGTTTCTGTTTGAAGTCAACAACATCAGAATCTTCTGTGGTGGATCTAACTGGATACCTGCAGATTCATTCCTCACGACGTTGGTGGCCCTTCGTTTGCTTGTCATGCGATTGATTTCAGTCGGCCTATAGGGTGACCACAGAGAGGTACCGCGCCTGGTTACAACTTCTGATCGATGGGAATCAGAATATGATCCGGGTCTGGGGAGGCGGCATTTACGAAGCTGACACTTTTTATGACATCTGTGATGGTAAGGTCTTGAATATCGCAGATCTTTGAGCACGGTTGACACGAATGCACTCCTAACAGAACTCGGAAGTAGGGTTCGCCACATCTTCAGATTCTATTGTCTTATAGTTCTCACCAGTCCTCGTCTGGCAAGACTTTATGTTTGGATGTGGTCAAGTGTGTTCGTTGAGAATTCCATTTTGCTTAGAGACTAACGTTGGCCTGCCTTAGTACCCAGCATATGATTCCTTTCTGAATCTCGTCGAGATTGAAGCCGAGCAGAATGTTAAAAGGCTCCGCCACCACCCATCAATTGTGATTTTTGGTTAGTTTGCCGAATCGTTGAGCTTATCAGTGGCGCTGAGCGGAGCATCTTGACAGCTGGCAACAATGAAGATTACCAACTTGCGGAATCTCTCGATATTATTGATTACTCTGACGAAACGTCCGACTATCGCAAGACAAAGTTCCCGGCGCGCTTTATCTATGAACGCACCTTGCCTTCCATTGTCGGCAAGTTTTGTGATGTCCACTATCACCGAAGCTCGCCGTACAGCGCGCCCGGGGTGGTGACTACAGATAAGACCTTCGGCGATTTGCACCAGTGTAAGCAGTTTCATGGCGCGCCACAGCGAACCTGACATCCTAGTGTAATAGGGAATGTTTGGCATGGTACCCAGGAACCCTGGCATAATTGGGACATACTTGCCGGACGCTTTGTATCAGAATTTGGAATGTATGCATATCATTAATTCGGTTCTTTGAGCAGCATCTCACTTCTGGGCAGGCAGGGTTATCCGAACATTCGTACGGTTGATTATTGGCTCGAGGGAGATCGTGGAGAACGGTATCCTCAATCGCGGTATGGTCAAGAACAATGGCGTTGCGGAGTCTAACATCACTTTGATAGCATGAATAATAACCATAACAAGGCAGATGGGTTTGAACGGCGACTGGAGGTAGTGCCTTTATATGATTGATGGCACTTTCTGCTCACCGACATGAATAGCTCTATCTCGTTGAAAATTTCAAACATGCATTCGATATGGAAAGGTGAGCGTCAGGAGCATAACCGTTTGCATGCGCTAAGAAATACCGGTATAGCTACGTGTACTACACACAGATCATGCAAGCCGAAACTATTGCTTCAGCCTACCGCCTGTGGAGACGGAATTGGCGTGGGAGAGGGAGAGAACACACCGCCGGTGCCCTTGTATGGCAGGTGAGTGATCCGAAAGTATACTAGACCTCAAAGCGTAATGACTCCGAATCACCACCAGATAAACGACTGCTGGCCGACTACATCATGGGCTATCGTCGATTACTTCTTGCGGCCCAAGCCTGCCTATTTCACCGTTGCACGCGAGCTGCGCCCAATTACTGTTGGCATGACACGCAAGGAGATCAAAACGTTTTCCGACGAACTGTCGGCGGCAGATTTCAGAATCGAGACCATCTTGCAAGTTTGGGGGACGAACAGCACCCTGTCGGAGAAGAAGGCTTGCCTGGAGGTCACATTGTTTGACCTCCACTCCGACTGGACGAATCAGTTCACGAAGGATATCGTTTTAGAAGCGAATTCCAGCACCGAACTGTTCTCTGGCCAACTTCCCGGTCAGCCCATCCGCACCAAGCTGAGCGAGATCCCTCGCGTGATCATCGCTTCTGCTCGTCTGCTCGACGAATCCGGAGCCGTTCTGGGACGTTACTCGAACTGGTATGTACGTTAAAATCAATCGCATGATACTGATTTATCAATATCACATTATGGTCCAGGCCGGAGCCTTTTAAATTTATCAAGTTCCCTTCTATCGAAGATTTGGGGTTGGTCGTCCAAACAGCTGACGACGGAGAATCGGTATCACTTTCTACCCAGAAACCCATAAAAGGCATTGTTCTGGACGCTGAAGGCGAGGATGTCAAATGGAGCGACCAAGGAATTGATCTTGTCCCGGGAGATCCCCAGATCATCCGAGCTGTTGGGTTGAATGGCAGAGACGTGAAGGTTAGGTTCCTCGGCGACGGAACAGCGTGAAAGAGAGGCGCAACAATGGTGTATAGTTAGTCAGCGTTGTAATCAGTCTTCATATTAATAGTCTGATGGTGTTCGGAGGATCAAAAGACAATCCGTTATTATTAACCACCAGGGAAGACAATATAGTTCGTAAACAGCCAAAATCCCAGGATGAAAGCCAGTGTAAATGTACAGACAGTGCCGTACAAGGACTGGAAGACAAGAATGCAGGAAAGGAAATTATACCGTCTATATCTGACTGGGGAGAGGGCATGTGCTAGGGCAAAATATAGACCTAAATACGGATAATGCAAGTCAACAGACGCACAGCAATGCAGGAAGACAACCCTCTGCTCGAAGGGTAGGATATTGCGAGGGGGACGGGGTAACTTAACAGCATGTCTGGAGATAAGTAGCTAGGGGCGGACATATGTGACCGAGGAAGCGTCACATAACGACACATTTGCTCGCTTCTGGTTGGTGGTCGGTTTGGCTATGTGGCGAACGCTTCTCGATCTCAGCAAGACAAAGTTCGAAAACCTTGCCTGGAAATCGTTTTAAGATGAGATGGGCGAGGAGCATGCATCGTTTACGTACCGACGTTTACGTTGTTTTTTGCACTGGTTTCCACCCATGCGGCCTTATTGGATTTGGCAAGCTCTTCTCCTTCGTTGGGCTGAACCTGTCTGCTATTCGGACTGTAAGTATCAACGAGGCGTATTACTGTGCAACAATGGACGGATCAAACGTACTTGGATTGTAGATCAGTCTTTGCCCCCACTATCACGCATGGTATGTCGTTTTTCCCGCAGAAATCGAGAATCTTGTCATAGACGATTTTGATCATCTCAAAAGACCTTCTGGAGGTGACCGAGTATACTAGAACGTAGCCATGTATGCCGATGGCGTGCTTGGAGTTAAGAATCGAGTATTCGTCCTAACGAAGAAAGGCTAAGATGGAGGGCAAGGTGATACAAGGACAATTACGAACCTGGCCAGCGGTGTCGATGATGTCACAATCATACTCAACGCCCTGGTAGACAACGCCTTTGGAAAAGGTGCTTTCGATGGTTGGATAGTAAGCTTCTACGAAGTGGTTTTCTATAAACTGGACAACAAGAGAGGATTTCCCTAGCAACGGTTCGGTAAGACGCGGAACGGATGTGGATGAAATTGTGCCTACCGACTGAGCGAGACCCGAGAACAGCAATCTTTCGCTTCCTCATCGTGTTGGCAGCCATGATGGAGGAGAAAAAAAGATGCGGGACGACGAGAAAGAAGTGCGAAAAATATGGGATTCGGAGTGTGGCCGAAAAATGCGGCTGTGGCGACGGTGGAGAGACCCTTGGCAAGGGCCGGTGGGCTCGCGTTTACCGAGCCGTTCCTGTGAGGTATAGGACAGCAGACGGGCCAGGGTTGTTCACAATATGAGTAAGATGTTGGTTGGTAGGAGAATGTAGGGCGAAAACGGACGGCGAGTCGACCGGGACGAGGAAGTTATATAGGAATGACCGGCTAAGGTAGAATAACTATAACTCCATTCTCGAGTATCATGCGGGGTCCATACGGTGCCAGTGTGGATTGTCCACATCTTGGCCGCAGAGTTTGAGTAATCTACGCGACATTTTTCAGGAACTATCGATGGTCTCGCCCGCTAGAGAAGAGTAATTAAGATGCTTCTATAACGTTGTTGGTGTCACTCGAGAGGTCTGGTGATGCGTTCGATCTCTACGGAGTACACGATGCGTGTGAACTCGACAAAGGGGTGTAAAACCCTTGGAAACCGTCTTACACTCTGCTCACATCCTCCACAATTGCTCATGGGCCTCGACCCAGCAGCGAGATTATAGATACTTCTGCCGTAAATTAAACAGATCGCACATGCCCCTTCGTTCAGTCTGCAGGCGACTTTTTCCGATCGGTGTCCAGCCCAAGTCCGGAATGGTCTGCCAGGGAATCGAAACGCAACCGGCCCTGTTCGCAATGACGAGCTCCTGCGAAACCCGCGGGCGATTTCGCCACACGATCGTAAACGCTGTAGCCTAAAGTGGGAACAGCACGTTCTCAAGCTGGCTCAAGAGCTGACTGTTCTGGGAAAACCCAACACGTGGCCCCGGCTCTGGCGGCCCCCTGCCATTTTGTCCCGCTAGCCCTCTCCAAGGTTAGGCAAATACAAATAATCCCCAAGAAGCTACGCACACAGCATCGTACATACTCTCAAGGTATGTGCCACATACCCCTCAATGTCACTAACTCGTCAACCTGAAACGTCCGCTCGATATCTTCCGGTATTTATCCATGTTGGGAACGCTCCAACGTAGATCGCTTACGATCTAGTCAACGGTGACGGCGTTGCTCCTCGTGATCAGTGACGCGAGAGCGGGCATATGTCGGCCTTTGGATGCGAACTAGGTCAATGAGGGCTGGTTGCCATCAGATATTAAATCTCTCACATACGACCATCAGGATCTAGTCAGAGAATGCCATACACAGGAGCAACTGGGGATGGAGTTTACATAACCCTGAAACAAGGTAAAAATTACAGTGGGATTTCGGGCTCGACGTGAGCGTACAGTTTCAAACCTACAAAAAACGGACCGGGTGAACTGGAAACCACAGCAACAAGTTGAAGTAGGTTCCATAGAGCAACGGTCACATGACGTCTCACGCGTAGTTGACTTTTTGGTGGACGCGCTAGTCCACTTTCAACCGACTTTACCCCCTTTCGCCTCGCCATGTCTTCCACTTCCACTCCGAATGATTCTCCCGCGTCTGCACCCATTCAGCCCATGCATAATCCTTTGCAAGCAGCGCACGTTGTCGTTCCCCAGGCACCGCTCGGCAATGCGACCAACGGAACGGTGGGAGCACCAGGTATGGGCATGAAAGCCCTCTTGGCAAAGAAGATGGCAAAGTCGAAGTATGTCGGCGATCCAGCTGTTGGACATGTACCAACTCGCTGACTATCGCCAGCAATCCGAGATTTGTATCGCCGACCGATAACATGGTGACGCCGGTTACACAGAAACTGAACGCCGCGAGACAGAAGCGCTTTATGAAGTATGTGATAACGTTTGATGTATTGAGCATCACTGATAATCACCCCCACCAGAGGCGCGAAGCCATCGGGCAGTCTATTCCCGAACAAAGAAGAGAAGGAGTCATCGGATGAGCAACAAGGCGAGAGTGATGTAGAAATATCGGATTCCAGATCGCCCGAAGTACCCGCGCATGAAGACGCCAACCCGTTTGAATTATGAGTTGGTTGATGGATGGATTCTATCCTGTAAGAGTGTGATGATGCCCTCCCATATCTGTCGTTGCATCGAATCGTGTTAGCTGTCTCGCTGAATCTCTGATTGTCTGTAGTTCATAGATTGTTTGCTGTATGCCTGTAGTTGTTCCCACGTGCCCCCTCCTCACACGTTGTTGTCTCTCTCAACCTTGAACGGTTTCTATCCAACATGGCCGATGAGAATGCTGAACTGATCCTTAATACGGCCCGTATCTCTGCACAAGAGATCGACGATGTAGTCTCTCAATTCAGATTGTTCAACCAACGGCTCTCACAACAGTCAGTAATCATCACATTCCTACTCGATTGCGTTCACACTGCCTAGACAGACACAGAGGCTCTTCAGCGAGCTCCCCAAGGTGACAGAAGCTGACCTAGTTGTGTCTGGTCATCAAGGTAAGCTCGGTCGTACTCGGCACCTCGGATCTTACGGCTTACCCGTGGACGCGTAATCCATACATAGACGACGTCTGCCCGATATGTTTCAACACATTCCTCGCTACCTTGGCAGAGGAAGAACTCGCCCATGCAATGGATTCCCCTGCTCATCCCGTCGAAGAACTTGGAGTCACAAAGCTGCAAAAGACCTGTGGTCACATATTTTGTCGCAAAGAGTTGAGTCCTTCTTTTGAGCCCCTGAGGCGTGCTAATACAACCTCAGCATAATGAAGTGGGTCACAGAAGGGGTTGGTCGCTTTATCTTTCTTTCAAACTCGGCTTTACCTCTGCTAGTAGCACGATTCCTGCCCAAGCTGTCGACGACCACTAATCACAGACGAAGAACGTCGGGAGGGCAGTGTCTTCTCTCACTCGGGAGAGAGCTGGCTACGGCCCTGGCTCGTTAACCCTGATATGGTCGCGAGGCATATGGCTCCACCTGCTCAATTGCGAACTCTATCCATCGATTCAATCCAAGCTATTGGTGCAGCAGAGAACACTCGACACGAGTTTACTGGGATGTATTCTTGATCGGCATTAGTGACGATGATAATTATGTCTGCCTCAGATTCAAGTACATTTCTATCTATTCCACTTTAGGTGCAGACAGAGGTACTATGAAGGGCACAATGGTGATCATGATCTGTAGTGTAGAACCGAATGTCCAATTAAGAATACGAAATGAAAACGCTTGGTCACCATCGAACGTAGATAAGAACTGATTGGGTCCATGTAACCAAAAAAATGCATATCTGTGCAAAGAGTCTAGCTCTCTAGTTCCTCCTGCAGCACCTGAAAAAGTTGCGTTTAAACCAATACCACAAACACTGAGTCATTTGTCAGCACGTGCGAAGCATCAACGAACGAGAAACTCTTACTCCTACGAACCGCACAGCGGCAAGTCCAAATGTGGAATACAAGATAACGGCGAAGTAAATGTTCTGCTTAGTCCGCAGTTCTGCTGCGTCCTGGACTGCATCATCTGGGGTATCAAGACCGTTGATGTTTTCGATTGCAACGGCCAGTCCAGCATTTGTGAGCATCCAGACTGCAACGAACCGTGTACGGAAAGTCTTGTTCTGATCGTCCATCGTGGGTTTTTCGACGACCTCCTTGACTTCGATCTTGGTCACAGCACGTGTCACGGTTTCCTTAAATGCGGCGTCCACATCCTCTTGAATCCGATGTGTGTCCTCGACGACAGGGGAATCAGCGTCCTTGCTTTTCTTCGAGGAGACCGACGGAAGTGTTTCAGCTTTGTCGCTGCCTTTGGTACCCCAAGAAACCTATAAAGCATGTCAGACACGCACATATATAAGTCAGTCGACTTACATCATGTAAGTTGCAGAATGCGTAGACATTCAGGACGTTCGTGAAGCTTGGTGCTAAGCATAGATATTGGAAGAAACTGGAGAACATATGCCAGGGGTCTCGCTGTAATAGCAGTTCTCGTAGGGTTCCCACACACAGAAAAACGAGACACTCACGTAGAGGAAAGACGCGATGAAGTAGATTCCTAAAGAAACAGCAATGAAGTTGATTCTCCATTCAACGAGGGTAACTTACCGAATGTTGAAACCATTGCAGCAACCAATGCACCCACAGGTGGCGTAAAGAACGTCAAGATAACTTGTTCGGTGGTCTTGTTCTTCAACTCGTTGGGAATGTTCTGAGGGAAAAGACATGAGTTATTGATAAATAAAGATAGCGTGAACGTACCGCGAACGCTTTGATTGTTAGCCAGAATGAACAGATGAGCAGATAAACAGCCAGGAATGCGTAGACCCTGTAGTGTATTAGGGTAGAAGTGGGTAATTGCAGGATTCAACCAACCAAAGGGTTATGGCATAGGCTGTTCGTTCACCTTTGGGTCGATTCCCAAGAGCAAGAACGAACTTGGACAATGATTAACCGTTATGGATGAATGCCAGGAGACAAGGCACTCACCTGTAACGCAAGGAAAGCCAGGTATATCCACTTGAATGCCAAGTTCACCCAATGAGTCTAGACAACTACGTCAACACAAATTAGTTTACTCAAGACAGGCCACATACAACTGTGGTGGTCCCGAAAATTATGATATTCTGTGAGGGCAGTAGGTCGATGATAATACTGAATGTCAACCAATAGTTGGCCAGAGCAAACCACGAGAAGAACAACGAGAAGATGTTATACTGCGAAAAGAGGGTTAACGAAACTAAAAGAAAAGAAACATGTTGCAACGAGATTACATACTAATGCCTGGATGTGGAAGAAGAACATTCTGATGATCCCATGACCCGAACGATAAAGCTGGAAGAAGTTCACCAGGGCATACTACCAAAAGAAAACATATTAAGTACTAGGAAACATGAGTTCGAAAATTGAATACTCACCACCGAAGCAGCGAAGGAACCATTCAACCAACGACGACGCTGGCCAATTAACTCAACCGCAGCTTCCGGGACATCCGTCTCTGCTTTCGAAGGCTTCACATAGGTCAAAGTCCAACGGTCTCCGGCTTTTGCGACCAACTCAAAACACAAGATACGATCCTCGGCTAAGAACATGTTTTTGGTGAAAATACCCATGCCATGGATACCTTTGGGGCCAAGACGATCAGCAAGCGAGTGATCACCGTGGAAATACTGTTCGAGAGGGCGACCAAGGATTGCACGATACCGGTATGCGGAGAATGCGCCAGGAAGGACTGATACATAGCCGAAACTACTCTCAAGTGGTTTATCTATGCAATAGTGGGAAACTCATGTAACCAAGACGAGAAAAGAAGGCTTACCGAGAATGTTAGACATCTTGTACTCGAAGTTTTGGGCTGCAACCAAGGGATTCAAAAGCTTCTTCCCCCCTTCAATCATAGCATGAATTTCGCCACAGCATCCGCCCAAATGGGGGTCGTTGTAGAAAGCCTCCCACAGATAGTAGATAGACTTATGCCCTGGTTTCGTTCCAGCATCGATAAGGACACAGGTGTCAGGCTGAGGGACGAGATCAGTATACATCCAAGAAATAGAAGCAAGTCTTGTACCTTCAACATGGCCCCAATAGCATTGAACAGCCAACGATGAGAGTTGATCTTCTTCTGATTCTTGGCCTTCAAGACGAAAATGATCTGGACTGGAACTAGATTGTTGGGATCATTCTCATGAGGAAGGACCAATTGGGGCGTAGGGTCTACGGAAAGTTGAGTGGTATACTGCAGTGTCGCTTGTCAAACAAATATATGTCTGGCCACGGAAAGAGCTGACCTCGAAAATGTGGGCAACAGTGTCCTTTCCATCCACCTGTTTCTTCATTACGCCGTCTTGGTAAACACCCACGGTGGCCAAAATATCGAGAACGCTCTTGTCCATTGGCTCCAAACCGTCGACGATAAGAGCAACTACGATCCTTTGCCAACCTGGCATGCCTTCCTCCGCAGCTCTCCGCCAGTACTTTGACTGCTTTGTCTTGCAGATATCACGAATATTAAGCATGACACCATGAAGTGTGCGAGCATAGAGGGTCTTGTCTTCGTTGTATGATGTGACCGCAATGAGAAGGTCAGTCTGACGGTTGTACATCTTAGGTCGGAGAGACCACCCATTAGCTTCGGTGAAATCATCCGGATCCACCGTAGCAGCACTGTATCGCATATGGCTAATCACGGAATTTAGTATTAGACGAGATACGTAACCCAAATATACTGACGAGAACTCCGTCGTGCTGGTCATCGAATACTTTGCCTCGATCGCACTGTGAACCGGGGTAGGAACTGGGTACTCGGTGATAAAGTTCCCGTGGGTAAGCTTGACTTTACGTGTCACGCCGCGTTTGATGGTCTGGCGACGTCTCCAGGCAGTTTCAACACCATTGGTGGACTGCGACATGGCCGAGCTTGGGCGCGGGTAAGGGTCACCATACGCGGAGGGATCGACGGGGCTGTGGAAACGAGAGGAGTAAGACGAACGACATCAACATGTCGTGGAAACAAAGGCAACTTACCCCGGCGGGTAAAAGCCACCAGCGTTGTAGCTCTCGCCTCCGGTCAACGGGAGTTTTTCAGCATATTCTTCATCGGCGTAACCTGCAGCACCGAACTCGCGGGGTAAATTGGTGGTGCTTTCAAAAGGAGAGTTGGTAGTGCTGTCGTATGTCCTCGCTGGCGGTTCTTGAAAATGGGCTTGACGGGGACGATCAGCGAATGGATCGCCGTAAGGCTCACCACGCGATGGAGAGGACATAAGAGGAAGCTGGGTATGAGTGAGGAGGACCTTTGAAGAAAAAGAAAGAGAAAAAAAAGGAGTTGAGTGGTGCCCGACGTGTGCTTGAACGTGGCAAGAGGAAAGAGACAAAGCCCAAAGCAACCGCTTTTGTGCAGTCAAAATAGAAACGGGCGATGTTATACACCGCTTGCACCCGGACCTCTGTCACCCCGTGGTGCGCAGTTTCGACCAGTGGTTACAAGTTTTACACGTTTGTCGCATCGCTTCGAGCTGACATGCTGAGGCCCTGCCACCTCACTTTCATGATTATTCCGCAGGGATCCAGTGCAAATTGTAAACCGCATTTCCGACATCCATCATTCACTCTCTTACAACTTCAATAATATTCAAGCTCGCCGATGGGCCGATACGTTACATAATCAAACCTCCAGGTCTCAAAAACCTGATCGGGTGACAAGCCGCGTGAAATAGTATCCTGCAAGCTGTCCAGCTTACGGTGTCTTCAAGCCGAATGTTACATCGAACATCAAATATTCATTATCGTGTTCCCCACGCGCGACCAGGATACACATTTGTTAGCATAGGCTCCAGAAAAGACCACCCGATGTTCTCCACGAACTTATCGAATCATCGTGGGGTAGCTAGCGGCCAGTTTATACTCTATTCTTCTTTGAGCGAGTGGCAGGTCCGCCCCGTGATATCACCGCATTGCTCCGACTCCGACGTGGATGGACGAAGAGACCAATGGAGATAAACATCTTATTCCTCGGATCCTTGTCCACGGAGACGACAGTTGAACTCCCGGAGATCAAGGACTACATTCACATTTCACGTCCTTCTGCACCTAACATCGTCAACGAATATGGTGATTAACCTGGTAGAGCAAGGTATCGAAATTAATCGGTTCGAGCTCCGTATAATGTGATGCAGCGCTGCTCAAATGCTTTCACCATAAGCTTCGAGACCTGTCCAAAGAATGTCGCGGAAACAGTTGCATGCATTGGATTTGCAAACGCGAAGGCAAGGTCCAGAGTAACCAACGTTGGTCCCTCATCAGGGAAAACCGGGTTCGTTGCAGAAATATTTGGTTGGTATGATGGTGAAAGTTGAGAGGGAGAAGAAACCGGTTTCAGGTGCCAGACCGTGGTCAATGTTTTGAATAATGGACTTGAGGATGAAGCCACTGCCTAATGCATCGAAAATTCAGCCTGATAACGCGAGACATGCAAGCAGAAAGTTGATACCTTCACAAATTCATGAGGTTTGCTCGTTACGGTGCTGGTGTAACTTTCCTTGAATGCAAGGAAGCCTACAGTAAGCTCGGCTTGCATCACGGTTATTCCGTCACGCCGAGCCTCGCTTTCAAGGGTCCTCGAACCTGTACAGTATGGTACGAAGTTCGGGTATGATTCGACGTCCGCAATGACTTCGTACACTTCACTGCGCCGGTATCTGCCCATGTACTTAGGGAGGAAAATTACTGTCGATGTGTGCACATTGACGTACGGAAAGATTTTACGCTCATGATAGGTCTGGTTTTCTTCGGGCCCACTTTGCGGCAAAGTCGGAAAAGAGTATTTGGTGAAGTCGAAGAAGCCCCTACGCTGTTGGGTACAGTGGTGTGTGGTGAGCAGAGCTCGTTGAAAGGCGCTCCGCATTTCAACTTGGAGGCAGAGTTCCAAAGCCTATTAAGCGCAGAACTAAACCGCTATACAAAATCCAACACTGTTGCTTCGCAAACTGGAAAACACAACACCGTTATACTCTTAAAAATGCCGTCAAAGAATGCGAGTGTACGAGCGCAGATCGCGCCACGGTTTTGTACTACGAGCACAGTGCAATGCATCAATAATCTGATGTATCCACACGATCGAACGAGTGGTTTAAATGAAACAATTTAAACCAAGTGATGTAGCAATGGGCACGATCGCACTCTCATGAGGTTAGTGGTCAGAAAATGAGGAATACTATGGCGTTCCTAGTGAATCTCCGTCTATAGTAGACTAAATCCGAGTCCCGGAACCAGACCAAGCCGGGAAATCCTACCAAAGAAAGAAATTTACTATGCCGTAGCTGTTGCAGGGGGTGAAGGGCCATCGTGTAGAGCGAAATACCTCTGAACGATTAAAGCTCGGTGAAATAACATTCACTTGAACGTACTCGTGGCACATTTTTAAAGACCAACAGAAGGACATCTCTTCGCGCCGCAACGAGAGGTAATGGAAACATACTTATCCAGCGAAATCTGCAGTCTCGGTACAATCTCTTGCGATCTGCAGCGTCTTGAGTTAATGACACCCAACGATATGTGGAGATCTTACATGGCCTTCATGTCCACATTTGTAGCATGTCTTGTTCTTGTTCGCTCCTAAAGTATGTGCCCCGTCTGCAAAAGTTGCCCCAGGTGCAGCGAGACAGTCCCTTGAAGTTTTTATGGAGTTAGCATTCAAAAACCTAATTCCGTGTGTGATCTTCACCTAGCCATATGATTCGGACCTCCGCAGCGATAACACTTTACTGGGGGCAGAGTCGATGTATTCAAAGCCCGCCCTGGAGGAGGCATACGATATGCAAATCCAGCGCTCGCGACCCCAGTTGCTCCGCTAGGGCAAACACGTGCAATGTGGCCAATGCGGCCGCAGTTCTGGCCAATACGCGGACATTAAGTTGAGAGGATTAGAATGTTCAAATCATCACTCACATAGCATTTCTGATTTCCGCCTTGAACTCGCAAATTGGGACATTCGGCTTGGATGTGTCCTATGCCGCCGCAGGAATAGCACTGCTTGGCTGCGACGGTTCGCGGCGAAGGACAAGCCGATGACTCGTGTCCTGGCTGGCGGCAATTGTAACAGAGACGCTGCTCCGAGGAGCAGTTCTCAGCAATATGGCCCACTGTGGGTCATCCGCTCCTTGAGATTGAGATGCGATTCATAAGCGTCAATACACCCACAATTTCCACATTTAAAGCATCCCTTGCGCGAAAATTGGTACGCCATATCTAAAGATCCTGACCAGGCCTAACGTACGTCTACATGGACATTAATAATATGGTAGGGCGAGGGAGAGGAGAAGACAGACCTCTTCTTCCCACTTCCAACTGACCACTTTTCCTCTCTTCCCACTCCGAGGTTTGACGAGGATGAAGATGTCGATAACTTACCAATTGGAATTGAATATGGATTAGTCCTATTGCGGGGCTCTAATATCGCCTGCCCTAAATCAGAGACCCTTTGACACGGACGGTGGCGCCAAGTCGTGTTTTGCAGCCAACTGGCACCCGCCCTCTTGGTATCACAGTCGCCGCGTTCTCGGCCTTACTTTGGCTAACAATGGTGGACTCATCGCCATGCCATCATTAATCATTCGCTCTCTTCCACCGTTGACACTACAATCACGATGGTCCCATTTCCGTCGCATTTCCGAGCAATCTCCATTTCAGTTTTGGCGTCAAACTCTAGTAAGCATCTCGGACCTTGTACTTTCCCTTATCGATAGCAATCCTTCATGCCAGTGGGTGCTTCATCATGCTACCCCACCACCTTTTTTGACATTTCGCTGCCCTTATAAAGAACATATTGTAGAAGCCTTCTGTCTTTGGGACCCACAATCCCACCCGCGGATCGTCGTCACACAGGTAATCTATGCCGTATGCCTTACCACACTACCAGTATCCACTTACTTGGAGCCGATTCTACTCCATTTAGGTCCTACCTCTCAGCGGGGAGCCGACCTTAGCGCGCTCGCATCCATCGCGCTTCTTGTGAGGGTGCAGAGCGACTTCCCGTTAGGCTAGTATTTTCCCTACACGCGGTCTTGCTACGTCCTCACGACCGATCCCACAGAACCTGTTCTTCCAGGACGCCGTTCCACATCCTCCCAACAAGTGTCGTAACGAGCGACCTAAGCACGGCTCAAAGTATGGAAGGAGGGACTGTGGTAAACGATCCTTGGGCGTAGGTATTTTCCCCATGCGGATCACTTGTATGTGTTATATGAGACATGTGTTTGGATGGTCAAATTCGTCTATGCCCTGGATATGCTTGATTTGCGTGCACCTCTATATGCCCTTATGTACACCTACGTCACTCGTACGAATATGATCGGTCCCTCAGCCCTGCTGATAGTCGGGTTATCTCTCCCGGGGCAGGGGGCTTGGAAATCAAATCACAGTTCATGTGTCAGGTGATACAGTTGTGCTCTTTCTTTTCATTCGCGATGTCCTGGACTAGTCTGTTGCTAGGCAATTCATGCGGGCTGATGCAACATGTCTTACATCCATTTGGAATGGAGTTTCACCTATAACTCAGCCATGATAGTCTCTGAAATTCATTCTGGTTTTTTACTTCCGGCAAATCGGAAGATTCCCGGAGAGTTATCCTTCCAAGTTTGTTTCCCACATTGTGTACAGTACTTTTCTCCGCCTTCAAACACTGGCAGCACATGTACACAGTCCACAAGGCAAACGCTTCTCGGCCTCAACATTACCTCAACACATATAACACATTTTTTTCATCCATGCACGCCTATGACATGATGACATTCTACATATCAATGATACCCCGAGTCATTCGTTCAGAATGCCATGCGTTGCAAGATCCTAACCACGCGTTTCCGCAAATTAATTAGACACGGTGATTGTTGTCAAAGTCTGATTCAATTGCTAAATGATGTCAACTAACAAGTTAAACTTTGATTTGAACCTTCTTAACAGGTACCTGATCTGCGAGCTACCGTTTTGGCTTGCTCTTCTGCGCACTTGAAATACTTTGAGTACCTCAGCTTACAGCGTTCTCGTTACTGGAACGATCCGGGGGACACCCGCCAATCAACCTAGATTGGATATCCGGATCACGCAGATCCTGGCTCAAATAGCCTGAGGCCAGTCAGCTGGATCGACTTATAACCTACCATGCATCTTTCATGCTACCAACTAGCAAAAATTTCTCCTTCCATCAGCCGTTGGCCGAGCTACCGTTCTTCCTTTCCAAAGTTTCTACCATTGTATGTTGTCGCCCTTTGCCAATGGTTCTTTGTGGGTGCACTTTGCGGTGTTTCCCTATGATCGCCAGCTTTGTAAGTGTCGAATTCTGCTACGAGTTTTTTTTTTTGCTTATTCTTCCAACTTCTCGAACATTGTCACAGAGTGCGCGTGTTAGCATATAGCGCCGTCGATAGGCCTAACCTCCGACTCTGGCGCAACCCAGTGCGCTTATCGGAAGTCGTTTCGTCGGCACATTGTTAGGAGTTTGCATATCAAAACTGGTCCAACTTCTTAACTCCCGAGTACTAATATCCAGTTGCGGTAACTGGTTGTGTCCCTCTCGACTTCGCTTGACCTTGTAGCTAACTGACATTGTCAACGTTCATCTCTGGCTGGGGAAACGGCCCTCGTCATCGACAATATACAACGCAGGTGTCGTTTGGTTTACGGCAGGTGGATTGCTTCCGCCTGCGCCACCGCATTGCTGCGAAGGTGACACAGCCAATCTCCACGTTGCCATTCAAGAGGTGTATATTTGGCCAGTTTCTTGAGGCTTTCTGTCAGAGCGCCCTGCTCATTATAGCTGCATCTTGTAGTGCATTTGATATCGGAGCGCGCAGAGTCATGGTCATGGACAACCTGTTTATTGGTTGGACTCGCGCTATTCTAGTACGAGCGGCAAGACGCTAAATCGTCCGTATGGCTTAACCCTCAACCCACGATGTTTTTCTTTCTTGGAGTTTCCTTCAGTTTCCCCTCAACCCAGGGTTGGAATATCGATCCTCTCGATCATAATGGAAGTTCTTGTGACCTATTGATTCACGGAATGTCATTTCCGCCCCTGTAAACAACCAGCAACAGGTGTCCTGTCCTTGCGCCACGAAACTTGTTGCCCATAACCCCATTAGACGGTAGAAAAGAGTCCAGTCGGCGTTCTCTGGATTATATTTCCTCACTTTCAGTTATTGCCATGTCACCAGTGAGTGGAGTAATTCACCGTTCTCACTGGGCTTATCGACTAACCTCTGAGCAGGTAAGAATCCCTTCGCGAGAAGAGTATCTCTTGTTGGCCAAGGTTGCCGAAGAGGCGGAACGCTACGAAGGTGCTGTTGGTTTACTCATCTTTGTAAAATGGACAATTTGGGGTCACTCATACTGTGGAAAATCAGACTTGGTGGCGCAAATGAAAGGTCTGATTCAGACCTATGGTACCTTGACCATTGAAGAACGGAACCTCCTTTCTGTCGCCTACAAGAACATCACGAATGCCCTTCGCAGTAGTTGGAGGATCGTCGATTCTCTCGAGAAACTGGAGTCAAGCCGAGTATCAGGACGTCATTCCCAACACCAGGTGCACCTGATCAGCCAGCAACGCAGCCGTGTCGAATATGAGCTCACCGAGGTCTGCAAAGACATCGTGAAGCTACTCGACGATCATTTACTGTCTACAGTCGAACTCGGCGAAGAGACAGTCTTTTATTACAAAATGTGAGAAAGCCAGCGGGACACTTGGTGTCAAGTCTGATCTCATCATGTTTGTTCGTACAGGAAAGGCGATTACTTTCGCTATTTGGCCGAGTTCGCACAGCTGAGCGATAGGAGCAGCTATTCAGACCTCTCTCTCGCTGCATACAAGTATGCATACAAGCACGCTTTGGCTAAGCTCGAGCCTACGCATCCCACGAGATTGGGTTTGGCTTTGAATTTCGCAGTATATTACCATGATGTTCGCAAAAGCCCGGAGCGTGCTTGCCACCTAGGGAAGCATGCATTCGACGAAGCAGTTGCTTGCTTGAACGAATCTTCGTCGGTGCAAGTCATGCGAGACTCGATGATGATCTTACAACTGTTACGGGATGATTTAGTAATATGGTCTGGAGAAATGCAAAGAGGTGAGCTTTATGTTGATCTTCCTTTTCGATTCTGACACATCCTCGTTCATGGAGCTGAACACTCTGGTGGCGGGTGAAGCTTTGAAGCATAACTACTTTCCATCTTTGCACTCTGTAAACAACTACAATCATGTTGTCGTATTCGGTGTTCCTATCTGGGTCAGTGTCGTATATGTTATCCAAGTACGATCGAATGCTGGGGACCGGCGTGCATCCTGTAAGCGCAACACGGGATGCTCGTTACTCTGTCTCCTTTTCGGGGCTATGGCTCTGGGCAAAAGTAGCGGCTACCAGGAGTGGGAAGACCAACGTCGCATCAGCAAAAACCTCAAGAGTAAATATATCAGTGGTGAGGCAAGCGTAACTTGAGGAGAAGTACTTTAACTGATTCCGCATTTGTACGGATTTTCCCCCAAGAGACTGCTTCATCTGGTCGAGCACCTGAATCAGATCCATCAAATTCTTGCCCCGTGTTCTACACTGGTGATCAGCAAGTGTCCATAATAACGAAAGCATGTGCTAACTATGAATACAGAGTAGTCGGCTCCGTTCCTCTGCGTAAGGATCAACACAGATATAATACAAGCAAAGGAGCGGCTTCTTACAATCAACATTGCATTTGCTATTTGATGCTTACAGACTCCGCCCCCAAGGATGATCATTCCCGCTTTTTTTGATTTACGAGACAGCTCGTTCAAAGCACGGATGTCACCCACGATGTCGACGATCAACCCCGGAGATCGGAACGAATGAAAATAAATCATGTCTCCCATTGAACCGTCGGTAAGAGCTGGACAGAAAACCGGAATGTCGTTCTGGAGTAACGTAGATCAGCCTCGTTCGATGAGGGTCAGGTAAAATCGTCCTGATGCATTGTATTCACTTTGTAAGCCCAGTAATACACAGATTCTTCGTTGTTAATTTCCTTCCCCAAACGGCGAATGAAGGAGCTTGGTGTCCATACTTGACCAGAGGCTTTCTGCTCCCTCAACATGGCATCGAGAATGGGGATGAGCCAATCTTCGAATTTGCAGTAGTTGTCATTTGGTATGACGAGGTTCCCAACGCGGTTGAGTCCTTTTTTTCGAAGATCTGCACCATCCATATTGAAATCAGCGATGTATGTTTTGCCCAGGCACTTGATGAAATCCTCTTCAATCCCCCCGGCGGTGGTCACGATCGCTGAGATGTGCTTGTGCTTTACAAGGTAGAGTATGATCTCACGTAAGCCGGAAGAGATGAGGTTTGAAGTGTAGCCAAGAAAGATGGTGCAGCGCGTTTGGGCTCTCACTTGGGGATCGGCATACTCGTCCGATTCATCAGGTGAGATGGGTTCGTCCGAGAGACGCCATTTTTGCTGGTACATGGAGCATAAGACACGGGTGATATGGAGAACAAGTGCAGGCGTACCATGCGATTGACGATGTCGATAGCCTTCCCTAAGCTGGTAGCTTGGAAACCGATCCTCTGGTAGCTATTGAGTAGGTCCTGGAGTGAAGATGATTGGTCAAAATCTGGCCCTTGTACCGAGATTGCAGACTCTGGGATGGGCTCTGATCGTTTGAGTACTGCGGCTGCCGCTCCTGCCGGGATTTGGGACTCCATATCTAAGCTGGTATAGGGTTGGTTACCGGACTGCCTCAGGCTTTGGTTACTACTTTGCAAGCCCGTCGCACGTGCAAGTCCCGTTTTGGTGACTGTGTGTAAACATGAATAGCTTGAGCAAACCTCGGACCGCTGGTACTTAGTAACTGTTACTCTGGCGTTTGTTCACTACTCGCTGTAACGTCGACCGGGATATTACAGGAACCCCATGGATCAAGAGAGACCCGTTGCCGACTCGTTTCCTGCTGAACCCTCCGGAGCGCAAAAGGACGACTCACCGCTCAATCCACATTCCGAGTCCACAGTTTTCCATACTCCTGGCTCAGAGAATCTTGACTACGAGGGACAATCTGTAGACAGCAGTCGCGCCGTTGAGCGAACTAGCAGCCCTCAAACTGGTCAGACAGACGCGCAAGCCGTCGTGAACGAAGATGATGACAATCCCGTACTAGCTACGTCAGCCGAAGACCCAATCACCGACACCTCTGACACGCCTTCTACTGTCCCCCTCGAGTCTCCCGTTGCCGCTGAAGCTGTACACTATACAAGCCAGTCATCTGACCTCGTCACCCCTACCCAAGTCGGGGAGTCCAATGGCTATAGCGAGTCGCGGTCTCAGACACCCTCAAGTGCCGTCCATACTCATCCCGCCCATAAACGCTCGTTGACTATGTCTACCGGACACACTGTCTCTGTTGTTCTTATATCGTCTGCGTTGGAGACAATATTGTCATCAAAGGAGGCAAAGCGCTCTCCTCCACTTCGTGATAGCGCACGCAATGCCCTGGAAATGGTCAGAGCAGGACGGGGAGGTGACAGGCCACGCGAAATCTTTGAACCCCTCCGACTTGCCTGCGAGACCAGAAGCGAAAAGCTCATGATTGCTAGCTTGGACTGCATCTCCAAGTTGATCTCATATTCCTTTTTCGCCGAGGAAAGTTCTGCCCCTTTGCTTCCCTCCCCTCCCCCTTCGCCTTCAATGCAAGGTCGACGCTCTATGTCCGATTCTCAGTCAAATATTCCCCAACCATCACTTGTTGACTTGGTGGTCCACACTATAACCGCCTGTCATAGCGAAACGACACCAGAAGCAGTTTCCCTACAAGTCGTAAAGGCTCTTCTCTCCCTGATATTGTCTCCCACAATCTACGTCCATCATTCCTCCCTGCTCAAGGCTGTACGAACAGTATACAATATATTCCTTCTGAGCGCGGACCCAGTGAATCAGATGGTCGCTCAAGGTGGATTAACGCAGATGGTACACCATGTCTTTGCGCGGTGTAGATCTGGGAGTAGTTTGGATTTGGATGAAGGGACGATACTCAGGTCTTCTGTCAGCTCCGAGACACATCCGTCACAGGCCCATCACCACGCAATTTCAGGGACTGAAACTCAGCGTTCTTCGCTAGTCCGGGGGGAACTCGTGGCTGGTTCCATGCATACGAGGAACGGCGAGAACGAAGGTGGACATGAAGATGGGTCTTCTATTTCCCCCAAGGAGGGTACGGTCGACCGGCCAGCGACCCCAATAGGGTCCCATTTGCCGTCAGAAATCCAAGGTCACGGAGAAGAAGGGTGAGTAACATTCCACAGAAACAGTTTTAGAATGACTAACCTATCAGCCTGTACCTACTCAGCGCCAGTCCCGTGCATTCGTCCATAGATGCCCAAGCTGAGAGCATACATACACCCACAGAGCTCTCCACTCAGGATATGTTTGTCAAAGACGCGTTCTTAGTCTTCCGAGCGCTATGCAAGTTGACAATGAAGCCTTTGAACACTGAGAGGTTCGTGTATGCTAGGTTCGATCTCCCCTCAATCTCAAGCTAGTTTTCAGTGAGCACGACGTCAAGTCCCACGCAATGCGATCCAAGCTTCTCTCCCTTCACCTAGTGTTGACGGTTCTCAATTCCCACATGAGTATCCTGGTCGATCCTTCGGCAGTCATCTACTCGAGTTCTTCAAACGAAGCAACCACATTTATACAAGCGATCAATCAATACCTTTGCTTAACCTTGAGTAGAAATGCTGTAAGCCCCGTTCCACAGGTATTTGATGTGAGCGTGGAGATCTTCTGGCGCGTAATCTCTGGTATGCGGACCAAGCTCAAGGTACGCATCCAAATGGTGTATAATTATATTTAATTGATATATTTTGTAACCAGAAAGAAATAGAAGTTCTTTTACACGAGATCTTCATCCCTATTTTAGAAATGCGGACGTCAACTCTCAAGCAGAAGGCTGCTATTCTCGCAATGTTGCTTAAGCTTTGCCAAGATCCACAAGCGTTGGTGGAGCTGTACCTCAATTATGATTGCGATAGTGAGGCTGCGGATAATATATACGAGCGGTAAGTCAGTTCTATGTCTTACCTACCTACCTCCAGCTGAGCAACCCATCCAGTTTGATGAACATCATCTCCAAAGTCGCAACTCTGCCATATAATACTTCGCAGTCCAAGAACACGGAACCCTCTAGCCCGGCAGTGAACCCGCAGACAAAGGCACACACCTCATCGACATACTCTTCTGGAGTAATATCTGTCTCGGGCACAGTAAACACGTCTACCATTGGTCTTTCAGAAGGTCAACTACGGAGACAGGGAATTGAATGTCTCGTTTCTGTGCTTAGGTCATTGGTGACATGGGGCATAACGTCGAGCAAAACGCCGGTAGAGCACGGTGGTGATTCTGGAGCCCGCAGTCAAATCGGAGAGGAGACAAGCCACGATTCCATGACACCGGATTCATCCCTTGACAAGCTATCAATATCAACGGGAAGTGCTGAGGCCTTGCGACAATCGACACCAGACATTGTGGATGACCCTGCCAGGTTTGAAAACGCAAAGCAGAAGAAAACAACCTTGCTCGAGGGTATCAAAAAATTCAACTTTAAGCCAAAGCGTGTAAGTTGTAGCGCTTGACGAGCAGCATAATCTTTAATCTCGAAATGCACAGGGTATCCAATTCCTTCAGGAAACTGGTTTCATTCCTAGTTCATCGCCTCGGGACATTGCACAATTTCTTCTGATTACTGATGGTCTGAGTAAGGCCATGATCGGAGAGTACCTGGGCGAGGGGTACGTGACAAATATACTTTTATCTCGTACTGCTCTGATTGTTGTGCAGAGATGATGTCAACGTCGCCACCATGCACGCATTCGTTGATCTTCTTGACTTCCGGAATCTGAATTTCCTTGATGCCCTACGACTTTTTCTGCAAGCCTTTCGTCTTCCTGGAGAATCTCAAAAGATAGACCGCTTCATGCTCAAATTTGCTGAGAGGTACATTGCAGGCAACTCACAAATACCCTTTAAGAATGCAGGTTCGTGTGTCAAGATTCCTGTTGATTGGATCTGACGTCTATTAATCGTAAATAGATACCGCTTATGTGCTCTCCTACTCTACGATCATGCTCAACACCGATGCTCACAACCCGCAAGTCAAGAATCGCATGACTAAATCGGATTTCATTCGAAACAACCGAGGAATAAATGACGGCGAGGATCTCCCGGAGGAGTTCCTATTTGGTATCTTTGAAGAAATCCAACATAACGAAATCCGAATGAAAGACGAGGTAGAGTCTACTGCGAACCTTCCAAGCACAGGTCCCGGTCTTGCCAACGTCCTCGCCAGCGTTGGCAGGGATCTTCAAAAGGAAGCATATATGCTTCAGTCTACGAGCATCGCTAACAAAACTGAGGTTAATTGGTTCTAATCCCATGTTCGTCATCAGTTTACGAGTTGTTTCCAGGCTCTTTTCAGAACCCTGATGCGGTCTCAGCGTCGATCCCGTGTGGGAGAGCAGTTTTTTAATGCCTCACACTTTGTACATGTTCGACCAATGTTCGAGGTCGCCTGGATACCCTTCCTCGCGGGGCTATCGGGGCCTCTACAAAACACCGACGATATGGAAGTCATTGATCTGTGTCTCGACGGATTCAAGAATGCGATCCGTATTGTCTGCTTCTTTGATTTGGAGCTGGAGCGTAACGCTTTCGTGACAACCCTGGCGAAATTCACATTCCTCAATAACCTGGGAGAGATGAAAGCGAAGAACATGGAAGCTATCAAGACCCTTTTGGATGTTGCAGTAAACGAAGGCAACAATCTGAAGGGGTCCTGGCGTGAGGTTTTACAGTGTGTTAGCCAGTTGGAACACATGCAACTGATAAGCAGTGGTCTCGAGGTACCTGAATCCGGGAAGAAAGGGTATGATCATTATTGTTGGGAGGTGTATGTATGCTGATTATAATATCCAGTCGCCCCAAGAAACTACCAAACGAAGACCTCGCGAACGAAAGCCGATCAACACACATTACTGTGGCGGCTGATATGGTCTTCTCTCTTAGTCATCACCTTTCTGGAGTAGGTCATCCCCCTTGGAACTTGACAAATACTAAAGTCTTCGCAGACTGCGATCGTCGACTTTGTCCGCGCGCTCTGCGATGTTTCTTGGGAAGAAATACAATCTTCGGGCCTCTCACAGCATCCGCGTCTCTTTAGCCTGCAAAAATTAGTTGAAATATCCTACTACAATATGAATCGCATTCGGCTAGAGTGGTCTAACCTTTGGGATATTTTAGGCGAACATTTCAATCAAGTATGTCTAGTTTCAACTGTCGTTGATTACCGCTCATTCATCCGCAGGTCTGCTGTCACAACAACCCTCATGTCGGATTTTTCGCTTTAGACTCCCTCCGACAATTGTCCATGCGTTTTCTGGAAAAAGAGGAGTTACCTCATTTCAAGTTTCAAAAAGACTTCCTCAGGCCTTTCGAACACACTATGATTCATAATGCTAATCCAGATATTCGAGATATGGTAAGGTTTTGTCGTCGTTTGTGGGTCGCTCCGGTCCAACAGCCTTTGTTGCTAGGTCCTGCAGTGTCTCCAGCAAATGATACAAGCACGGGTCGTGAACATGCGTTCTGGTTGGCGAACTATGTTTGGTGTTTTCTCCGCCGCTTCCAAAGTGCTCACAGGTATGAGATTTTTGGACTCTACTGGACACTCTAGGATCTTTCTCTTTAGAACGAATCGCCAACTCCGCCTTTGAGATAGTGAGCCGGCTAAACAAAGATCATTTTGCTGCAATCGTCCGTTACGGCTCCTTCGCAGACTTGACTGTCTGTATCACAGAATTCTGTAAAGTGAGCAAGTACCAGAAGCTCAGTCTTCTTGCTATCGCAATGCTTCGCGGCGTCATCCCGGTAATGCTCAACTCTCCGGAGTGCGCCCTCGGCCCCAAAGGACAGACACCTAGCGAAGACGGAATTATTCGGTTTTGGTTCCCTGTATTGTTTGGTTTCTACGATATCATAATGAACGCAGAAGATCTGGAAGTACGACGACTGTGAGGCTCCGAGTCATCGGTTTTTGAATTGTCGTTGGACTGAATTTTCACTTCGCAGGGCATTGGATTCACTATTTACGACATTGAAGACTCATGGGAACACGTTCCCTACTGAATTTTGGGACTCTGTCTGTCAAGAACTCCTCTTCCCTATATTCGCCGTTCTCAAGTCGAGTCAAGACCTGTCGCGGTTCACTACACAAGAGGACATGAGTGTCTGGCTATCAACAACTATGATCCAAGCACTCCGTGACCTCATCGACCTTTACACTTTCTACTACGAAATTCTGGAATGTACTCTTGATGGATTGTTGGATTTGTTGTGCATCTGCATCTGTCAAGGTTAGTCCACGACTTCTCTGCGCATCCGTATGCTGACGGCGGCGACAGAGAATGACACACTTGCTCGCATTGGAACGTCATGTTTGCAGCAGTTTTTGGAGAACAACGCAAACAAGCTAAGTACTGCGCGTTGGGAGCATGTAGCATCTACGTTCGTCAAACTCTTCCGGACCACCACGCCTCATCAGCTGTTTGACGAGACCTTACGAGTCGAGTTAGATGGCAATGCTGTTGATTTCGATACTTCTGGTAAGCTGTCCCATTGTGGTTGCTGCGATGTGTGCTGACGGCCGAAAGAAACAGATCCGTCCGGGCAAGCAATTTTGCCTGCCCCACTTTCCCCCACCAGTGACCGCTTGTCAAATGAGGCGAAGCCATCGCTTGGAAATCGTCGCCGGGTCTTTAAGCAGATCATCGTCAAATGTGTTTTACAGCTGCTCCTGATCGAGACTACCAGTGACTTGCTTCGTAATGAAGCGTTTTACAAAGCGATGCCTCCGGATCAACTACTCAAACTGATGGGTGTACTGGATCACAGTTATCAATTCGCGCGTATGTTCAATGACGACAAGGAACTCCGTACCGGGTTGTGGAAAGTTGGTGAGTACACTTTTGATTCGACGGTTCCAAACTAAATTACTGATATGCACCGAGGCTTTATGAAACATTTGCCTAATCTCCTGAAACAAGAATCTAGCAGTGCAGCAACGTTGGTGCATATACTACTCAGGCTGTATTTTGACGAGCGGGTGGAGCATCAGTCGATGAGGTCTCAGATAGCCGAAAGACTTTTGCCGTGAGTTCCGTCCGCGCGTGCTTGATGCGTTTGAGTTGATGGAAGAATGCAGGCTTTGTTTGAACGTGTTGTCGGACTACACCAAGTTGCGCCCCGATACGCAAGCCAAGAACATTGCTGCTTGGACACCCGTCGTGACCGAGATTCTCGATGGTTTTTGTCGCTTCGACGATAAGACGGTAAGCCGCTGGCTCGTATCCGGTCTAACGTCTTGTTGATCGGCCGGTTAGTTCGTCAAATACCTTCCTGTCATCTACCCTTTGAGCACGTGTCTACTTGCACGCGACATGGCCCCTGAAATAAGGCTGGGGTTGAAGAGGTACTTTGAGCGAGTCGGGTACACCCATGGAATCATGGAATCATCATAAGATTGTCGTAAGACCAATAGGGACCAGTATTATGTTGTTATCAACTTTCATTGTCACTCTATCTCTGCATTATCCTCCATCCAGTGACCAGCCAAGGCGTAAGACAGTCAGTGAAAAAAAAAGAGTCCAAGTATCAATATCCTGTGTATCCGCTCTGGTACCCAGTATTCGGCTGAATCCCCCAACCATTGGGCTGTGGAACCCATCCTGTTGGTTGAGCTGTTGCAAAGAGTCAACAAGTCTCGTTAAATCGTAGACAACATCACTCACGTCTAAGAGCATCATACTTGTCTGGGAGGAAATTTACATGAAACAGATTGACGACACAAAGTGATCATACTCACCTGCCTGTTGAGCTACAGCATGTTCGTTGCCCGATGCGAACGTTCCAGATTTCATCTGGGCAAAAATATTCGCAGGAGACGTATTAGAACTCAGACTGTTGTTCGATGGCGCTGGGGATGGGGTAGATACGATGTTGTTGAATGGTGATTGCCCGAATGGCGAAAAAGCGGTTGGATCTGCAACACACTGTTAATGAATGATTAGAACATTCCAATTGTACGCACTCGTTTGCACCGGTGTCACTGCTGTGGGTGGGAAACTAGATGTAGCTGCGAAGTTACCAAACGGCCCACCGCCAATACCAGTAGGTTGAGCAAAAATGGGACCAGATGAAGGGAATCTAGTGGGTTGCGAGACAACTGATTGCGGTATACCAGGAAACCCTGTGGCTTGGGGCTGCAGGAAAGATGGTTGTAGATGATGTTGTGATTGAGGCTGAAAAGGTGATATACTGGTGGGACGCGTTGAAACAAAGCTGTTGAACCCAGTTTGAGTAGGTATCAGAGGTTGTAATAGCCCCTGGTTGGCGGGCACGGGTGCATAGGGACCTCGTGGGTCATTCTGTTGGAGAAGCGGGAGGGCCCTGGATTGTTGATTCTGCAGATGCTGTCCGATCGGAGCAGCAGATGACCCCATTCCAAGCCCATTGTTATAGCTTGATGGCGGAGAGACAACCGGCGGTGGAGCTGCAGGAGGAACAGAAGTAGGAGGAGGGGGAGGAGGAGAGACGACACGATTTATCTTGAGTTGACTAAGACGTGCCAACTGATCGAATACGTCTGCTTCTGTGGTCTTCGCCAGGGAACTGGGGCCAGTAGCCGTGCCTTCTTGGAGCGGGGCTGGAGGAGGTGTTGAGATTGCTTGGGGTCTAGGGGGTGCCGAAGGCGTCCTTGTCGCGGGTGTACTAGTTGATGGTGTGGGGTTAGAGGCAGGAGGTTTAGAGCCTGGCCTGTTTGTCCATGCGTCATCGTCAAAACCAGTGACTGTCGCCATGGCCGAGCTAGATCTCTGTGGGGGCTGCACAGGGGATGAGGCGGCTGGACTGCTTGTCCGAACAAGCGGTGAACCAGAACGTTTAATGTGCTCAGAAGCAGTGCCAATGGCACTCAAATCAACAGTAGATGGAGGTAGACTCTTGCTTGGCTGAGGTCTACCACGGCGCTGTGTGTTATTTTTCAAGACACCGCCTGGTCCAGCAAAGAGGTTCGGAACTGGGCCGACATGTTTCTTCGCATTCTCCTCCTCCTGTAGTCGCATAGCAAGTTCTTTATCGCTAGCCAGATGATCAGGTGGCGGAGCTTGAGGTTTCGCATATTTCTGCTGGATGATCTTGTTTACGCGAATGATGTCGCCCTCCCGGAGGCCAAGCGAACGCATAGTAGATTCTGTGATATCTGGGAGCAGGGTCTCGTCGATTTTGTCCTTCTCGAACGAGTTTGCATAGCGAGTGCAGTCATCTATGTCACAACCAGCGGACAAGAAGAATTCAAACCAGTCAGTTTGAGGGCCTTTTTTCTGTGGCGGAACAGGGCCACGTTTCGTTGCCTCGACCGGACGCTTCAGCGCCAAGGGCTGATCGTCGTCCTCGTTGGCAACTCGAGGAGAAACAGAATCTGCAGAAGGACTGGAAGATCTCCTTATCATCAGATTCTCGACATATTTCATGTCTTCCACAGACATCTTCTCCCATGGAACCTCGATGACGACACCGTTGATTTTGTGTAATCTGAGTTTCCCATTGCTGTATCCAAGAAGAGCGGCTTCAACGCGGAACTGCCCGCTCCGGTCATGCCAAGTTCTTGTTGAAGCTACAGGAGGTGCATCTGCTGAGATGAGCTAGGCAGATGTAATACTCCAAGGCGAAAACTTGCCCTTATGTTCATTGGACGAGCGTGCAGATGAAGAATCCCGTGATTGATTGCTCTCCGAAGGCCGCGAGCGACTGACGACCATGATCAGAGGTTAATTGGGACTGTATTAAATCATCATACCTGGAATCATTTTGAGACTTTTGTTGAGCACGTTTAGTTGCTTCTAATCGTTGCTTCTTTAGCTCCTCGGCGGCGGCGGCAGCACTTTCCTTTTTCCGGAGTTTCCGGAGTGCTTCCGCTGCAGCCTTGGCACGATCTTGTTCAGCCTTCTTCCGCTCCTTGTCAGCTTGCTCTCGAACTTCGCGTTCCCTCTTCTCGGTCTCTTCGCGTTCTCGCTCTTTACGTGCCACATCGCCGTCATTCTTGACGTTCGTAGGAGGCGAAGAACCTAAAGACTGAACAAATGTCGGACGAAATGGTCATATGATTGCGTGACAATGCCTACCTCGAGATAAGATGCTGGCACGACCCCTTCACTACCTTGCACATTCCTGCATTTCCACCACTCTTCTCCCTCTTTCTCAATGACGTGCAGCCGATCCCCTTCTTGAACCGAGAGCTCGTCAGGACCAGTGCCCTCGAAGTCATATAACGCGACCGCGAGTTCGCCTTCTTCTTCATCACCAGTCACGCCAGCGCCCCCCTCTTCTGCTTCACCATCTTCTGACGGCTCTCTAGGAGGGATTATTTCCGGAGACTCTTCCGTGAACCTCACTGAAGCGCCATTCTTCTTCAACGGGCTACCGCTTTCAACAGTACGTGGAGGTGGGGTATGAGTTGATCGATGAGAGTGCGATTCCACTTTAGCGACCTCCGATGCAGCCTTGGCGTTGGAAATGGCCAGCTTTTTCGAGTCATCAAGCTTGGTCAAAATCGTTTCTGCTATCTCTTCCTTGCCGACATTGAAGTGCAACTTTGTTGGGTTACTTCCTCCCATATCGATTAGAATGTGCTTGTGCCTTTCAATTGTGAAATCCTCGACATCGGCAGTGTCCCACTTTTGCACAGGTGTCTAAAGTGCTGTGAATAGATGGCCACTGTATTGTAAGGAAATAGGGCACACCTTGTCCGATTCACTCGCGAAAAATATTGACCCATTCCCGATACCAAGCGTACCCTTCTTCTTTTTGCCTTTCTTGTCTACTTCAGAGACAACCCAAGTTTTGATATTGTCGGCTTGTGCTTTGACAGGCGTCTGAGCAACGAGATCCGCCGGGTCTACATACACACTGACAGGGCGCGGTGGAGGTTTCGGCTGCGACACTAGTTGAGGAATAGACATCATTTACAAAAGAAACGACTAACCGATGGAATGACAACCTGGGGGCGAGGGGTTGGTTCTGGTTCTGGTTCTGGTTCGGGTTCTGGTTCTGGTTCCGGCTCCTGCACTTGTTCCTCTCCGCTAAACTTTGACAGCAATGAATGTACATTCCGAGACACGAAGTAAATGCGCACCTCTTCGATGTAGTTTCCAGGGACAAATCCAGCTTTACCTCCTTCCTTCTGAATTTGAACAAGAGTCCATTCATCCTCGCGATCGAAGACCATGACGATCTCATCCTCTCTGATAGAAAGCTCGCCTGGGGCCGCCGCATCATAATCATACAGTGCTTTGGCGATGAAAGTATGGTCGGCCTGTACAGATACTCCATCCAAGTACAATGGCGAGAAAGACACGAAAGGCTTACCGGCTCCACGTATGCAGCGGGAATTAGCCCTGAAGGACTGTCTTCGTCCTGCGACTCGCCTTTGATCTTCACCTTCCACCAGCTGAACCAATCTGAAGGTCAAGGATGATGGGAAAGACAGGGAACATTGGACTCAACTCGTCATCGGTTTTCTCGAGTAGAAATACGATCTGGTTCTCCTTGATTGCAATTTCATCTTCGGACTGGGGTTCATAGTCGTAAGACGCCTTGAGAACTGCGAGGTACTCTTCGCCTTGCTGAGCCATAGCTGGCTTAACCTTGCCGTGTCGTGAGACTGCGGCGAGTGAGACTCTTCGGAGTGAAATGACAAGTGCAGTGGGAAAAGAAACCAAGAGGTATTTAAGCAAGTACTGTGTACTAGGCCCGTATGTATGGAGGCAACCGTAACGCGTAACGCTAGGGTGGTTGCGTTGCTAAAAATGATGCGTAACGGGGGGTTGGTTTCTATTTTTTTTTGTGACGAAATCTACCCCTTGTCGAGCTCGGCTCGCACCTTGGAATCGAGTGATCGAGCGTGAACTGAACATTGTTGACAGTCGCCGATTTATGTAACTTAACTAAGAAAACTAGTTGCCACCACTGGCCCATTTCGACTCTCCTCGCGCCGTACTGCACGCCGAGCATGCCAGATGGTTTGGTTCGTTGATGCTGGCGTCCGAATCCTAGTAAGCACTCTGTCTCGGACTCGGAAATGGCAATATGGACCTACAATGTACAAACCATACAATCCCACGGATCCTCCCGTTTCTCTTTCGTTATGTCTGGGAGGACCGAGCTGCTATTGGAGGCGAAGATAAGTTTTGACTGTGACGTTCTACTCTTCTTGCTCGGTTGTGTAGAGATTTCGTCGCTCTGGGACATCTTAATCCGGCCAACCGTACTGGTGCTAGCAGAGCTACGAAGGTCCTCATCCCCACGGCCGCGTTTGCCCCCTCCGGAGGAGCCAACACTCGGCATTAGAAAATCCTGCGAGAGATCAAGCGTGGCCGCCTTGAGCGCGTCCAGATCTTTCTCTTCAATGACCTCTAGCAGAGTACGGCGACGGTCGTAATCTGTTTCAGAGTCTCGATCGTCATCTTCCGGGTCCGAATCATCTCCGATGACTGTTAAATTCGAAGGCTCGGAAGACATCGCGTTGCCTCGCAGAACTTGTGTCCGCTGTTCAGCAGCTCGCGCACGTTCTTCCCTTGCCCGTTTACTGCATAGTACCATCATTATCGAATAAAACCACGCAAAGAATCCGCGCCGACCTTCCAGCCTTCTTCCGGAACCCGACCCCTTGTGATTTGTTCACCCCTTCTAGGTCTTCGTTCAGGGTCTTCCCAATGGTGTTGAATGCACTCGAATTTACTCGCGATCCTGCTTTCCGCTTCTTGGAAGTCTGCAGAGCCCG
Organism: Leccinum subgranulosum; assembly: GCA_038091575.1. NCBI lineage: Eukaryota > Fungi > Basidiomycota > Agaricomycetes > Boletales > Boletaceae > Leccinum > Leccinum subgranulosum. The sequence continues at coordinate 90,405 of JBBPOS010000020.1, read as the reverse complement.
AGACTTGCGGGGTTGACGGGAGGCAGGCCGCGTTCGCGAATGAGCACCACCGCACTAAATTATCTAGTCAAAGCAGAATCGATGCATCTTAGAGAACGAAACGTCACCATATATTCTGGGAGATCGCCCATTTCGATACCCTGCCCCGCAATTTGAACAGAGTCAGCTAGTCGCGTCCCACATGACCAGTACCCTAAGATACGACGGAAAAAGTGGGGTGTCAACGTTTCGTAAACAAACAGAAGGAACAGTATGTTGTACCGTCGCCGTAGTACCCCTTGTCTTGAAGAGCACGGACTTCTTGTTGGAGTTTCCTCCAGAGAGCTTTGAAAGCGGGTCCATGATCCATGTGCTACAAAGAGACTCTGTAGTGATTTTTTGCAATTGCATCATGATCGTTTGCGAACCTTGACGTGAGCCAACTAGTAGCAGAAGGTTAGCAAGGGGATGCAGTTACAGAAGCCAAGTTCGCCATAGAATACCTCGTGGCACAATGTGCTCATCAACCAGTGAGGGGGCAACAAGGATCCCGTGGATGATCTTAGTACAAGTTCTGGCAAAGTCACAACTCAATTCGTCAGTAGTTACGTTTAAGACCAAGAAGCGGAATCACCTATAGTCTCACCATGGTTCCAGTTGCGCCCGGCAAAGACACGGTTGTACTCGTACTACAGTCTGCGGTCAGTGGCACCACTCAACCGAAGCCCATCATCATCTCGAGGATAATAAATCGCACCTCTTCCAGACTATTCACAGCGAATCCATGTGCTTTCATGATAGGTTTCACTTGAGCGGCGAGGGCGCGAAGAAGTTGACGAGCAGCTTCCTCGACAGTGTCATCGCCCATTGGCAAAACTGAGATAAAATTTACATGGGGATTTGGGTTAGGCTCGCGCCCGTTGATGCGTAAGTGGACCATCTAGCTTCGCAGCAGAGTCACGGTCGTGTAGGTCGAAGGAGGCGTGACAAAGTATTGGATACGTGAATGGTATGTAAACAATTACTACAGTATTTATATACACCACGGTGGTCAACTTATCGCGACACCAGAACGAGCCGTACCAGAGGCCAGAGCACTCGCCACCAAGCCTCGACAGTTCCTCAGGCGTTCTCGCCTCACCACAAACCAGGAGCTCTCCGCACTTGGTACAGCGAGAGGGATGCCGACGATCCCTCTCGACTGTGCCTCTTGAACTGCCTTCACCAAGGATTCCACCTCTGCCTCCGAATCAAGATCGTCCAGGTTCTCTACAGCATCGTCGCCCTCTAACCGAGTTGCAGTGGGTGCCTGGGTTTTCTTCGGCGCTTTCTTTGTCATTGCCTTGTTGGGATCTACACCCGACGCAATTGCAGCCTCCATCGCGAGTCTCTTCTTCTCCGCCTTTTCCTTCTCTCTTTTCTCCTTTTTCTCCGCCTTGGTCTCCTTCTTCACGGGCTCAACCCAGTTGGGGTTATGGTTTCGATTCCACTCTAGAAGTAGTTCATCATATGGCTTTGAACGACCTTGTACCGCCCGCTTCGCTCCCATCGAGTGTGCCTTGCAAGTGAGCGAACGCGAGCAAGGGAGGCCCTTGTCATTGATAACGCCGCACTGCTTGTCGTAGTCCACTGGGCCTTTAGTGCGCCCTTTGGTGATCTTTGTTTTCTTCTTGCTGGGTTCTAAAGGATCGTCTCCTTCTTCGCCATCTACTCCGCGCTTCTTGCCCTTTTTCAACTCTACTGTCAGACAAATGGATCCCGGATGATCGGATTGAGCCACGATGGCGTGCTAATAAGGAGGATGGACGATACATTCACCGTCTGTCGACTTATTCTTGACCCCCTTCTTGCCAGATCGTATGTCGCTACAATTGGCTGACGTGGGTCGAGGCAGGAACTATGGAAGCAGCGGATACATTGCACTCACTCGCATGGTCAGAGAGGGTGTTCCGTAGCACCGGCTTGTCGCAATCATTACAACGGACGACACCAAGATCAGATCTCAGTGGTTCCATGCCGAAGATCTTCATATCGCGAGCAGAAAGCCATGATGATGGTGGAGAAGGGAGCTCTGCCAGCTGCGTTTCATTTGGAGGTGTGTTCGAGCGTGGGGTATTTAACGAATCCCAAGAGAAAGGCGATGGTGAATGACTGAGTCGTTTGAGCCTGAGAACCATGGTCGTTCTTGCACAAGTATTGGTGGAGTGACACCGCCACACGAAGTACAATTTACGTAAATTTAAACTACATCACACAATTCACAATCAAGCCTTTGGAACCCAAAGATCGTACAGTTGCTTGTCTGCTGGATCAAAGCATGTGAGGAGTGCAGGGTCTGAGCGTATGGATATCTTGCGGTCGGTGTGAAACACGGGAGATATGCGAGCGCGGACAGGGGGGTCGTCTGTCTGACGGAAACTGGTGCTCACGGCAGAGTCGGATATCGTTGTCGAGGTTGGGGAGGTGGTGACATCCTGGAAAGAGACACTGAGCGAGCAGGCGAGGGGCACGGATAGGTAACGCATACTCTGGTGGTTCTGAGGGAGCGGTGTCTCTGGAGAGGCGTGGATGCGGGCGTTGCGTTCGCTGTAGAGAGTCGGATGAGAAGACGAGCGGGCGGGTAGTAACACCAGTGAGGACGGACCTGCGTCGGCGTCGGTGAACATGACGATGGGGCCTGTCACGCGTAACGCGTCTGTCACAAGCACGCCATCACGCAAAGTGCGGCAAGATCGCCTCTTAGACTTGGGCCACAATGAACCTATTCAAGAGCTGTAAGTCACGATAAGCTCTCTCACACGAAATTCGTACTGACAACATCAAAAAGTCTTTGGAAAAGTCTGGCGTAAGCACGAATGCATGTAGATCTTCCCCCGCTCTGCTCACAGTATCCAGAGGATCCCAACGCCGCCGAGGTGGTCAAAATCCAATCAGGCCAGTTATATCTCGTCAGACCCGGAAACGTGCGGTCTTCTAGGGAATGCATGTATGCATCCGTGCATCCGACGTACTTCTCGTATCCGTTTCATATTCACTTCACAGTTATAATGAGGCAATCGCCACCATAAGACGGGTCCCCTCACTCGAGCACAACTTCCAACTTGTCATCAACCGCGTTTACGAGGAAGGCGACCAAGAGTTACTGGGGGACGAAGACGAAAGTGCGACATATTATATCCTCTTTGAATCTCTGCTCACCGTGCTCCAGCCGACGAAGAGAAGGTCTTCCTTATCAGTGAGGAGCTCGAGTTTCGACCTGGTCCAGGAGAAACCCCAGAAGAGGCCTCCTTTGTTTGGCGTGATCTAGATGGCGATATTGATGAGCTATACGAGTTTCTTATGACAGATGAGACCAACGTGCCCACACGTGCATTCTTCGAAACCTGCATGTACCGGGCCATGTATGAGCGCAAGTTCAGAACAATCGCTGACAATATCCGGGACTCGGATCTCGAACAGTTTGTCTGGAAGTGAGTATCTTATCATGTCACAGAAACGTCATCCATTCACAACCATCTTTCTCCAGGCCACCTGCACCCAAGGGCTCTAGGACAAAGGTTGTCAAAGAAAAGACTTCCACAACTCGGAAGGAAACGAACAGCCTTCCAGCAATCGTAGAAGACGCTTCGGTCGCTAAACAATCTCCTCCTACACCAAAGAAGGCTGGTAGAAAATCCCAATCTACTCCACAAAGCGCAGATTTTCCTCTGATCGCTGATGCTCAAGCATACATATTTGTTTGGGACTTGGAAATCGACGGATTCGTGTCTGCCTATGACGAACAAGTTATTGATGCAAAAATCATTGAACGCTCCTCCAATGACTATAACTACTGGATCGCCGCGACAGGTGATGAGGGCGATATGGTGATGCACCAGATCGCCTCCGATATGAATCCTCGGTGGTCTGGACACACGCACTCGCTCACTTGGAACCATTGTGTTGACGGGACTTACGGAAGCTGGGCGTTTCAGTTTACCTCTCTGGAAGGGTATGAGGGGTTCAAGTTAGCATTCACCAAAGCATCATGGGAAACTCGACATCGGGTGCCTTGGCACAAAATCAAAGTAAGTTAACTTTGGCATCTATTCACGCCACATTCTGACATTCACCAGCCGGACGAGCAAGCATATGTCATGAATTCTAACACTGAAGATGTGGAGATGCGTGATGTACAAGACGAAGAGGGTGACGAAGAGGAGGTTTTATCCGAGCTTGATCCTGACGAAGGTAGTTGTTTTTCTCCCAAAGTAGCTTTGAATTTCTGATTGTCACAGAACCAAGCGACGACGAGGAAGAGGAGGAGGAAGAAGAATCCTCTGTTCCACAGTTATCCGGAGAGCGCAACTCGATGCTTACCGTTGGATATAAGGGTGACCGTTCATACGTTGTACGGGGGAACAATATCGGCGTCTTCTCTCATGCTGGCGGCAATCAAGTCAAGTATTGTGCAACTATCAGCAAGATAACAACTCCCAAAGGGAAGGTGTTCAAACCGCGAGAGGTAGTCCACTTCTCACTTTTCGACTGTAAACATGTTGACAATGCGGAAGGTTATGCTTCATGATCAAGACACAAAGATGATCTTAATGAACCCTACCGATCCCCACTCGTTGTATAACATGGACATTGAACGCGGAAAAGTCGTTGAGGAGTGGAAAGTCCATGACCATGTTACGGTCGACCACATGGCACCAGATAACAAATTTGCTCAAACCACCAGAGAGCAAACCCTCGTTGGCGCATCGCACAACGCGCTCTTCCGTATCGACCCGCGTATCTCTGGAAACAAGATGGTCGATAGCCAGTATAAGCAGTACGTCAGCAAGAACAAGTTTTCCGGCCTTGTGACTACGGCCAACGGCAAAGTCGCTGTAGTAAGCGAGAAGGGTGACATTAGACTCTTCGACTGCATCGGCAAGAATGCGAAGACGGCATTGCCACCTCTTGGAGATCCCATCATTGGCATTGATGTCACTGCCAACGGGCGATGGATGGTCGCAACGACAAAGAGCTACTTGCTTCTCATCGACACACTGATTGGCGAGGGCAGATACGCTGGTTCCTTGGGCTTCGATCGTAGTTTCCCTGTGGAAGCGAAGCCGATTCCACGACGACTTACGTTGCGTGCGGAACACGTCGCATACATGAACCACGAGATCAGTTTCTCCCCCGCTCGGTAGGCACCGTTTCTTAACTGATGATGTGCAGTGTGCGACCATGATTCTTGTTAGGTTTAATCAAGGAGAAGGCCAGGAGGAGAATGCCATTGTCACGGCGACTGGCAAATACGTGATAGCATGGGACTTCAAAAAGGTTAAGAAAGGGCAGTTTGACAAGTATGAGATCAAGAAGTACGATGATAATGTGGTCCAAGACAACTTCAAATTTGGAGATGACAAGGAAATCGTAAGCGAATCTGAGCTATTTACGGAGGGTTTTGTCCTCAATAGTGTTTCAGATTGTCGCTTTGGAGAACAACGTGTTGGCGATTAACAAGAAGAATCTGAAGAGGCCAACAAGAACGTCACTCGCACCGATGAGCAGTCTGCAAAGTAGGTCAGGTATTGTGAATAGTCCATACTAGCGATACATGCTACTATGTAGATGGACTTTACTGGAGTTGAATCGGGAAAGACGAATACCCTGTACAGCGCAACAGTGTAGTAATATGAAAAGAAGGATTGTAATGAGCGGGACCGTGACCTGTAATAGATACTTGATGCATTAAATGAGCAAATAAATCTTCACTTATTCTCCGAATGTGGCGCTGGATGAGGAGTAGGAACGCGATCCCTGGCATCTACGTACCTCCATATACCCATATACCACATGGCTCTGGGTATAAACAAGCTAACCCCAAGAACTATTGTCGTCCATAACATTGGACTCCAGTGGGCAACATCCCATCGGTCATCACCCAAGGCCCACAATGTGACGTAAATGTGGAGAACGTCGCCAATGAGAAGAGGGGTCAACAAGGCTCGGACGATCTTTTCCTGAGTCGCAGGCTGCGATGCCAAGTGTTTTCTGGCAGCGGTGAGGACGAAAAGATTAAGAAGGCCCATAAGGGCGCAGACGTGCGCGAGTTGGATGACGGTCACGATGGACGCCTTGGGCAATATATGAGGGGGGGAAGTGCCAGCTGGCCATGGAGCCTGACTGTTGTGAGTCTGGGGAGATCGATGAGAAGACGGTGGGAATGAAACGGGGGAGCGATTACCGTTTCAGGGTCATACAGGGCTCCGATGAACCCGATGATAGTCAAGGCCGGTTCATAAAAGGCGAAGAGAGCGTAGTAAAAATCTGGAAGCGCGGAAGTCGGTGGCTGCATCGGGCAGAGCGCTGGCTGAGAAGCAAGCCACGGGGGGTATCGATATTAAAGTTATGGTCGGAACACATTGAGTTGAAAATACCTCCTTCACGAAACCCTTCACGTGAGACGAAAGTGTGATCAAACGGAAGGCTATCAGGTCAGGAACGACCGGCCCTAAGGCCCAACCGGCGAGCCCTTTTATTTCCGTACCTTTTTATTCTGTCTCTCATCACGGTTCTATCTTAACCCCAGGCGGACGGCAACACCGTCGCCCAACGTTGGTTAATAGCGAGGACCCAGATCGAAGAAGAGGGTTATAATGCAGGCTCCGCGGACTGGTTCACATGGGGGGCAATGCTTCGCGCCCATCTGACAAGGCTGTAGTTAGCACATAGAACTTGTATAGCCCAAGTCTAGTACAGTCACGGTCACACGTTCAAAATTTGCCACGTGACACCACGGTTCGTGTCATCCACTGCAACAACCCCCGCACGGCCCTGGCAATGCTTTTGCTTCACTATCTCAGGTGCGCGTTATCTAACCTGCATATTCTTGTATTTCATACCCTTCCATTCAGTTATGTCGCCGCTTTAGCTGCTTTCGTGTTCGTGACCCTTTCTCTCGGTTGGTCATGCTCCTCGTTCGACGGCTCCCTGCTCTCCTGACCGGGTTCAAGCTAGTGGATTGCTCTACGTCTCGGAACTAATTGAAGAACATTCTCGTATCGCTAAGCTGGTTGGCCAGAGAGGAACCTATGTCCGAACTTTTTTCTCTCCTCCATCCAACTCGGCTCTCACCCCGTGACCTTTTAGGCTGTCATTGTTTTGCAAGTGTTGCTTTATTTCACCGACTCTCTCCCATTGCTGCAGACAGCATTCTCGATCCTCTGTCACATAGTATATCTGCAAAACTTTTCGAGTCGATGGCCTCTCATCTCGCTTTCTTCTGCTTCGTTCATTGCTTCGTGTATGATGGCCATCGTGAATCACTTTCTGTGGTTCATGTTTTTCTCTCGCCTCGCTCGCGACGCCAGACAGGGCTATAGGTATCGGAATCCGGACCCTCATGTGCCCGGTTTCACAGACATGTCAACTTTCTTCGCCATCTGTGTTTGGCTTGTTCCCCTGTTCTTATTCTTGAGCTTGAGCGCCAATGACAATGCTCTTCCCACTTCTTCAGGTAATTTCTCATTTGCGTTACCTGATTCCCCAACTTAAGAGCACGTTTTCAGGTACTGGTGATCCATCTCCCGGTTCTCGGCGCTCCAAATCTTCACTGTTCAAATCCATGTTTTCTGTCTTTTCCAAGGACAAGTCAAAATCAACAGGATTGATCGCGCCATCTTCGGTTCCGTCTCCTACATATCCGTTAATAACACCTTCGACGCCACCTTCGCCATTCCTTTCACCTCCACCACGGAGCCCGACAGTGTCAAGCCGCATCTCTCAGCAGGAAGTTGACTCTGCATATTTTTCTCAGCGCCGCTTATCCCGACGGTCGTCCGAAGGTTTTAGAGGGGTGGCAAACGTCAATGTCTCGCTTTCGTCTAGACGGATTGTGAATGCTGGACGTGACGGGCCTGCCACCGAATGAATTGTACCTCTTGCAAAACGAATCATTGAGATACTTTTGCATTGGTCATGAGCTTGTGTTGGTAGATTATATTATTTCACGCACTAGATATGGTTTGAATTGCAAACGTGTGACTACACTGCATCGATTTGATTACTTACGAGCTCCATGCATCTCCATCTTGGACACAATCCTCGGACGCTCTTTCTCTTGACGGACTCTCATGATCAGAGGTTAGGACGCCCCAGCAGGGCGCTTGTATTTCGCACGGCGGAAGCCAATGCCAGTCAAGTCGTGGTTGAATTCCGCCCCAGTAACGAGGTAAACCTTAATGGTACCGTCAAATTGACACGCCGGAACGTGAAAGGATGTCTGGGACTCATTTCGGTCGAAAATGGCGCGTAGAGTCATCGTCGTATCGCTGGCATGCACTCACCGCAGAGTTAGACGTATTCCTGGCAGTGATCACTTCCGCCACAGAGATAGGCGACACTCGTCCATCGCAGTCACTTCCGGAGAAAGTTGCAAGGATTCATGACGTCCGGTTCTATTGTCTGACATCGTCCTCTTGGGACGATCTCTCCTCTTCCGATGACTCGCTCATTAATCCGGAGAACCTGGACACAACAATGAACAAGGAAGCATATTCACAGACGAATGCAGTCTTTGAACATCCGTGCATGCCACTCACCAAGATCTTGTCTTCTGGTTCCTTTTACTATGCCCTGGATCCTTCGTGGGACTTGTCGACACGGCTCGCCGTCCGGTTGTCTCGAGATAGTCGGATCCAACACGACATCGGGGTCTTTGACGAACGATTCATCTGGAACGAGTATATCATTCGAAGTCTACTTGATTTTCGGGAGAAACTCGATCCACACGAACGCCAAGATCTTGATCGATGTCAATTCATCGTGCGCAATGCTACTCGATGTCTTTTCAATGATACGTTAATCATAACCATGCTTTTAGATTCTTGCCATACAGGGGTACGTAGGGGTGTTTACTATGGCCCTTCCAGCGCCACCTGTCAACGGTACCCCCGTGATTGCCACTTTGTCGTTGATATCACGCCTCGGGTGGAAGAGAGCAGGCACCCGTTTCAATACCCGAGGCGTTGATGACGACGGAAATACCGCAAATTTTGTAGAGGCAAGTGTACAAACAATACGTTCATATGGCCTGTCTTTGAGCGAGAATCGCAGACGGAAACGATATTAAGTACAGACCAGCACTCCGTGAGTTACACACAAGTTCGAGGAAGTGTTCCCCGTACGCGATTTCTTCCCCTTGTGTCCTTCTTCACCTTACTTTGAGTACAGTATTTTGGGAACAACAAGGAATACAAACGTTCGGTCAACGCATTCAAGTAACTCGTCCACAAGCATCACAGCCTGCGTTCGAGCGCCATTTCGCACATCTCATGGAGGAGTATGGTGCAACGCATGCAATTAATCTTCTCGGTACAAAAGAGAATGAAGCCATTCTCACGGCAGCGTACGCAAAACATCTAAGCCAGGCTAGAGGAATCTGGGGCGACCAGCTCGGCATCACACACTATGACTTCCACAATGCTGTCAGAGTTGGCGGTCATGATAGCATTATAAGGGAACTTGGGTAAGCTCGTTTGCCTCGTCGCTTGTTCATATTCTTATGTTCCGAAAGGCACATGGAAAACATTGCTGATCACATGGATCGCTTCGGATTCACCTTGATCGACGCCTCGACCAGTGAAAGGATTACAGAACAACAAGGAGCATTCAGGACGAATTGTTTGGATTGGTAGCGCGGATTCCGATGCTATTGATTCGTCGTTGACGTCTTCTGATCTAGCTTGGACCGGACCAATTTCATCCAAGATATCCTCTCACGCAAAGCAATTGAACAATTCCTCACTCTGGTCCATCGTGAATGGTTACAAGCCAATGCTCTCTGGGCATACCATAGAGAGCTTTGGGCAGAAAATGGAGATGCACTGTCGCGCATATATGCCGGGACCGGGGCTTTGAATACGAGCTTCACCCGGACGGGAAAACGAACACTAGCGGGTATGCCTTCTCGGATCATTGTTGTCAATAATCGCGGAATGATTTTTCAAAGGTGTTCTCTCTGATGCAACGAAAAGTGTATCGAGAGCGTACATCAATAATTTTCAAGATAAAAACAAGCAGATTGCGATTGACTTGTTCCTGGTAAGTTCTTCGACACCCTGCTTTGGTCAACATTCTCACTGCGTGGTAGGGCAATCTCAACAACCAGAGGCAAGTGAATATATTTGACCCTGTTCATGATATGGTGCGGAAGACATTACACGAACGGTCGGTTATTCGAAAGTTTTAATTGTTCCTGCTACTGAACTACAAGCCTTCAGGGTATCCGAATATTCCGTTACTCGCCCATGTACCATATTTGTGGGTACTTGGAACGTGAATGGCAGGGTAAACCAAGCAGTGATATTCCCGCTTCCATTGATTTGAACATACTATTTACAGCCTCCATCTGAAAGTTTGATTCCTTGGTTATTCCCCCGAGACAGTGAGTAAAATAACCGACGGTTCTTGTGATGTAGTGTCTAACTTGCCTTTTGGCGTAGACTTCCTGGAGTAAGTTCCGATCTCAAGGTGAGATGCTTGTTGACACGGTGTCTGATAGGCCGGATATCTTTGTTGTGGGATTCCAAGAGATAGTGCTCCTCACCGCTCAACAGATCATACAGACTGACCCAGAAAAAAGGTACTTGTCACTTATTGAGTGACTCTTCTTACTGCTGATTGGATGCATACAGGCGGGCATGGGAAGATAGGATCATGGAGGCAATTAATGGCAGGTCAAAGACTCCAGGAAACTATGTGCTGCTACGTAGCGAGCAGGTATTTATTTTTATTTTCATCTCGTTCATTCAAGATAACGCTCCGCTCGCAGTTGGTCGGCACTGCTCTTTTCGTCATAGCTAAATCAGAGCTGACCTCTGTAATTCGCAATGTCGAAGGTGCTACCCGTAAAGTGAGTCGAGCTATCCCTGCCAGAGTTGTTTATTGACCTTTCGATCAGACGGGTTTGCGAGGAATATCAGGAAACAAAGGAGGGGTGGGGGTTCGACTGGACTACCACGACACTAGCTTTTGCTTTGTCACTGCCCACTTGGCAGCAGGACATTCCAATGTTGAAGAACGCAATGCTGATTTCTGGACGATTACAAAAGGGTTGCAGTTTTTAAAGGGGAAAACAATGACAAGCCATGAGTACGTCCGTGAACGATGGGAAGAGATGTTTCCTGACGAAGGTTCTATAGCAATATCATTTGGCTAGCTGACACCAACTATCGCATTAACCTTTCCAATGAAGGCGTTAGATCTCTCGCATCGGATGGGGTTTACGATCCACTCGTTGGATCAGACCAAGTAAGCTTTCTCTCGTGTTAAGAAGTTACCGGGAACAAAACATATACCCAGCTGAGATTGGCGATCGACACTGGCGAGGCTTTTGTAGGGTATGATGAAGGTCCATTGCTGTTTCCTCCCACGTACAAGTATGATGTTGGGACAGACAACTATGACACGAGCGAGAAAATGCGGATACCCGCTTGGACTGGTGCGTAGCTTTGGTCATCTCCAGCCCTATCCTACCTCAGTCACATTCCAGATAGGATCCTATTTCAAGGCAATCTAGACTTGTCTGTCTACTCACGAGCAGAGCTCCGAGGTTCTGATCATCGACCAGGTAACTTTATCGTCGCTTTTCCTCACTACACGTCCTTGAGGTGTTGCTTTTTTATCTTTATGTTAGTTTTCGGGCTATTCCGGGCCGAAGTGCGGGTCATCGATACCGTGAAGCGGGCTGCACTTTCTCGTTTACTACTCGAGACTACCCTGGCTGCTGCTCCAGGTGAGATGCTCGAAGAAAAAATTGCGGCACTTGTCTTGCCTTCCGACGCGGACGATTGTAAGACTAAATATTTCCGAACCTGATTAGTCTCTGACATTCAATATAACAGTGCCCGCTCCAAGTTCGGATGATTCACATTGGTGGGACAGGCTTGGTGAGTGTTTCCCGCACGTTCGCGTCGAATGACTAGACGAAGAGCTCGTAGAAACGAACAAAGGAAGATTGGTTATCTCGCCTGCATTGTTGGACTCAAGTCTGGCGAATCCCTTTGGTTCACCCGGCGACTCGCCCTTGTCGTCATGTCCGTCATCCGACGAAGAACTCTATTCACATGCAGCTGACCTTCCCATGCCCATTACCCCTGAGCCGGCAATGCGTAGGGGTGTAAATGCCGCTGGGCCTGTGAAGTAGTCGTATAGGATCATATGTTCCCCCTCGGAGACATGGAATTATAATATGGGAACAGGGTATGCAGTACAAGCAGAAGAGCATCAACGAGCTGGGGAGCACTAGATGAGCCCTTGCTTCTTTAAATCCTCATACGTCTTCTTGTTGTACACATTGCCCTCGTCGTCTTCAAGCTCTTCCATCGTCTCTTGCTCGAATATCTCGTGCCTTCCTTCCCGTTTAAGTTTTTCGGCAACTAAGGATAATTGTCAGTTTTCGTTTACTGCAAGCGAGCCACGCGAAGAACAAGAAACGCACGTGAGAGCGCATCTTCGATGCGAGTGATTTCGTGGAAATGTTTGGTATTTGGCAAACCTAAGGCCCGCATACCGAAAGCGTGCCGGGATTCCTGCAAACGGTGATTAGACTGCATTATCCAATAGAATTGGCCATGTCACAGTACCTGAAAGTGTCGGTCGAAGTTTTTCCTATTGCGGATTAAAGCTTGAGTAATCGACGGTTAACACTGGAAAATCACCGTACCTTCCCATGTACACGTGGTCGGAACATATTTCACATCGATATTCAACACCCAGACCATGCAGCTTGTACAGCCAGTACGGGATCGGCTTTCCATCCCAACCGAGAGGGAGTTTGAGTGGATTGTAGATTCTTTCCTCTTCCTCTTCCTCTTCGCCTGCGTCATCTCCATTGTTCGTGGGAGCAACGGAAGGTTTCGACTGCTCAAGCAGTTCCTGCTCACGCTCGCGTGCGGTAAGAGAGAAACGGCGTTCCACGTTGGATTTCGTTTCGTTGACTGTGAGAGCGAGCATAGCAAGTAGGGAGGTAGAAAGATGTGTGAAAAGCGCAGCACTTCGCAACCTTGATCGCCATGTGCTTGTATCATGGGGAGTTGTTGTAGATGTATGTACGCCGTTCGGGTTTTGTGGTGGTTCAGTGGAGGCGGCTTGCTTGGCAATCGCCTTGACATGTTTTTTGGAAGTCAAGTGGGCATCGTACACCGTTTGTTTGGAGTAGTTTTTTTGGCCTGTGATTGATGGTATGGGCTACCCATGGTTCCGGTGGGTAAATAACTTACAAGCAGAGCACCATATGCCTTCTGTTTCCTCCGAGGGCATACGCTTGCTGCTTTGATCATTCCAGTCCGCGTCGAACTCTCCTGCCTCCCATTTCTTCAGGAATTCGGCTTCATCCTCTCGATGTTTTGAGTCTACGTCTACAAGGGGCTGTGTCCGCTTAAGAAAGGAGAGCAGGTAGTCGTGCAAATTCCGAATATAGCTATGACGACTGAGTACGGTAAATATACTTGATGACAAGAATACACATACACCTCATACTCTTTGGAGATCCGTGTTTGTTTGGGAAGTTCATTGTGTAGTGTGCCATTTTGAGTTGCCAGAAGGACGTCCAGATACTGCAAGTAGGGTAGTCTTTTGGTGATGTATTTCAGGTTGTTGTAGGCGGTGTGGTTGGCATACAGATCGACGTATTTTCCATATGCCTCTTCGCCGGAGAACATCAATGATACAGCTGAACGAGAAATGAATGGAGGGTGGCGGGTGATCATAAGCCAAGGTACGCACGATCCTCCTCCTCGAATTCTTCGTCTATACCATCCTGATTACCCTCCTCCAGAAGAGCAGCGAGCTCCTGTTCGAAGACGCCTGCTGCAACATCAGGATACTTATTGTAGTGGTCCTGAATCTTCACCAACCGCGCGTAGAACTCGGAGAGGTCACTTGGTTGGGCTGGTGCGGTAAGTGCGTCTACCTCGGCTTTACGGGATTGTTCGTCGTCATACTGGGTCTTAAGGGCGACCGCGCGAGAAGAAATGCGGCCGAGTACTTGAGCAGACTTGTGCTCCGTCTGCAACTTGACTTCGTGAGATGGTTGGTTTCTAGACAAGAGTGAATACAGCGCTATCTCGTAGCGCTCGATTTCTTCGTGAGCCTGTCGTTGTGTTTCGATGACCGAGTCCATGTAAAGGGCGGGTGTTGGGTCTTTTTCAGACTCCGCCACCGCCACCATTCGTTCTTCTCCTACGTGGTCCGTCACCCATAAAAGTGCCATAAATGTCTGGAATCAACCCTGGGGACGAGGTAAAGTCGTCTTTAGAGCAGTCTGCATGTCTTATTGAAGTCTTGCTTTAGAAACTCATTTTTGAGTCGTCTGAAGCCGTTTCGGTTGTGTCTACTTTCGATGACCTCAGCTTGAAGGAGGACCTTCTTCGAGGAATCTATGCATATAGTCTGTCTTCGCCCTCGCTGTTTCCCATCGGATCTCATTTCCTTTGCCAGATTTTGAAAAGCCTTCGGCCATCCAGCAACGTGCCATATTACCTATTACTCAAGGACGAGATGTGATCGCTCAAGCGCAGTCGGGAACCGGTAAAACTGCAACCTTCTCCATATCCATCCTCCAATCCATCGATGTTTCTGTGCGCGAAACCCAAGCACTTGTTCTCTCCCCTACAAGAGAGCTCGCTACTCAAATCCAATCCGTCGTTCTTGCTCTCGGCGACTATATGAACGTCCAATGCCATGCATGCATTGGCGGAACGTCCATTGGAGAGGACATTCGAAAGCTGGAATACGGCCAACATGTGGTATCAGGGACTCCGGGACGTGTTTTCGACATGATTCGCCGCAGAGCTCTCCGAACACGAAACATCAAAATGCTCGTTTTGGATGAAGCAGATGAACTGCTGAATAAAGGATTCAAGGATCAAATATACGACGTCTATCGCTATCTTCCTCCGGCAACACAAGTCGTATTGCTGAGCGCTACGCTTCCCTACGACGTGTTGGAGATGACAACAAAATTCATGACGGACCCTATTCGAATCCTGGTGAAGCGTGATGAATTGACGCTCGAGGGGATCAAACAATTCTTCGTGGCCGTTGAAAAAGAAGACTGGAAATTCGATACACTATGTGATTTGTATGACACACTCACTATCACGCAAGCCGTGATTTTCTGTAACACGCGTCGAAAGGTTCGAATCCCTGGCCCGGGTGCTATCAATAAGGCTCAACGTCTTCACAGGTTGATTGGTTGACGGAGAAGATGCGTGTCGCTAATTTCACAGTATCCTCGATGCACGGTGAGATGGTGCAGAAGGAGAGAGATGCCATTATGGCGGAGTTCCGCGGTGGGACATCGTAAGCCATAATCTCCATCCATACTGGGCAAGTTTTATGAAACCCCTTCTTACAGGCGCGTGCTTATTACGACTGATGTGTGGGCCCGAGGAATCGATGTTCAACAAGTCTCACTTGTTATCAACTACGATCTCCCTGCGTAAGCGCCCCCTTTTTTTACATTACGCACATTTCTGACTGAGCCCTTCACAGGAACCGTGAGAACTACATTCATCGGATTGGCCGTTCAGGGCGATTTGGCAGGAAAGGTGTGGCGATCAATGTAAGCCTTGCACCCCTTCCATTGCCATCTTCTCACATAGGATTTCTTAGTTCGTGACGGTTGACGACGTGCGCATACTCCGTGACATCGGTAAGACCATTCTACCCTATCCCTCGACCCTTGTAGTCATGTCTCTCCTGCAGAACAATTTTATAGTACACAAATCGTAAGCCACCCCACTGCCATCACCGCGGTTATTTCCTCAATGCATGTTACAGGACGAAATGCCGGTCAATGCTGCGGAACTTATTTAGAATGTATTC
This sequence comes from Leccinum subgranulosum, assembly GCA_038091575.1. Taxonomy (NCBI): domain Eukaryota; kingdom Fungi; phylum Basidiomycota; class Agaricomycetes; order Boletales; family Boletaceae; genus Leccinum; species Leccinum subgranulosum. The sequence goes on along the minus strand of JBBPOS010000020.1, from coordinate 74,559 downwards.
TGACCGAAGTGTGGGCTCATTCGACGAAGACTTTCGTTTGTTTCGCTACTTTTTCTCACCTTGTATACTCTTGGTGTCTTTTGTCGTCCCTATTTATGTTCCTGTATTCGACACACTTATTCACCTCGGCACCAATATTGCACTTTTGTCGAGTTTATGTGGTGTGACACACTCAGCCGTAAATCACACCGGGCGTTGTAAACGTCACATGTACCGAAGTTAGAAGCACAGTGCTGCGAATTCAGCTTGGTCTTAGCAGTGGCCAACAATCCCGTACATACGAATGTCGACGTCTCATTTTAGGAAGCAGCTGGATTGATACCGGAAGCATAGTTTCTTGTGGGAAGATCCTGAGGTAGGCCGAGGGGAAGAGCAAAACAGACGGTGTCGAGATCGAATTGATCGGAAGGTCGGCGAACGACCGCTGATAGTGAGAGCCTGAGTGAAACCTGGTCTCGGACGATCGCACCTTCAATCGGAGACGTCCGAAGAGTAGAACTTCCAGCCCTGAGCGTTTAAAACGACTGCTTACGAGCTGGGTGAAACCAGCCGCACTGGCGGACCACGGCGCCGGCGGAGTGTTGTTTGGATGGCCCATTAAAAAAAAGGTAGTACAAAAGGGAAGCCGGGATTCCTAACATCATATATTCTCCAAGAGGTCGTCCGAGGGCTTAGCTTCGGCCCACACACCTCCTTCGGGTCCTGTTTTGCGGGGTTCCTCCAAGGAAGCGAAGCTATTTGAAGGAAACTTGAGGGAAAATCATGCGGTCAGTAGGCTGGGTACCGTGGAATTCCACGGAGTGTCCTCTGCAGACCAGCTAGAGAAGCGGCCTGCGCGTAACGTAGATTAGCACCACCCCATTGCAGCAGTCCTGCATTGAGTCATATTGCGTCGGTTTGGCATCTCTGGAAAGTGTGACGTCAAAAGTGAAGAAATGGACAAATCTTGAGTCTCTCCACCAAGCGAATTCTTACCCTGGTGAACTGGAAAGTGTGCGAATATCTACCCCGTGAATCGGACCATGACCCGATGGAGCTCTGGGATCCCCGTTGACAAACTGATGGACCACAATACCAGTCATTGACGTCGATCGAACTTTCTTTAGTGTTTCATGCGTTTTTTTTCCTCTCGAGGGCTGAAATCGCCAAAAGAAGGATTCTGATTGACCTCGGACTTTGGGTCATACGGTTGTCGCAGGCTCGCCCTCGATCGAGGTGAAATCAGTTACCGCAGCACATTGTGCAGGTTACCATAGCTAAGCTCCGGCTGCCGAACATAGATTGGTCGAGGAACGATGAGACAGGGACGCAGTTCAATGAGTAGGGTCCTGTGAAACAGGCGACAAGGATCTGCAGGGGTTTGTTCTGCGAGGGTGAAACTGAAATGACCACCGGATTCGCACGATTGAGAGGTCCTCGCAAGTGAGGATGCGGCGAACTTGGGACCTCGCGAAACAAAGATCTTCGCGAGATGAAGTACAGACTGTTATCTGAGCTTGTCGTGAATCTATGATTTTTGGAAGTGAATATCCGTATCTGGGATCGGGGAGTAAAGTTGTGGAAACACCGCAGTGCGGCCCAGGAAGTCAACACTTTATCACCAGGTCGCATGCAGGGATGCAGGCTTGATCTTGGATAAATATCCTTTTTGTGGCAGCTGCCCCTTTGTTCGTCGGTTCCGTCACTCTCCAATTGAAAATAAATAAATAAATAAGCATGTACTCACCTCAACCTGAGTGATTGCTTCGATCTCTTCGCGTACGCGAATACTTCTACTCGGCCGGTGAGACTCGTCCTCTGGGAAATATCGGGTGAAAGTATTATACCTGTTTCAGCAGGACCCTCGCCGTGGATGCGTTATGGAAGTAGTGACTTCTAACGTTTCGACCTCCCAGTGGGGGTTCCCGGAAACACTATTCCATAGTCACCTCCGCCAGCCCACTGTGCCATCTGGATCTGCTACTCCAGGTCGTGCGACTGTGTTTGAATTGATTTTGATATTTCCGGAGGACGGTGTGACGTTAACAGACAGTCGAGCCTGGCCATCCCCATGTCGGGCGCGGAGACGGCCTTGGCAGGTGAGAGATCCTTGGGTATAAAAGCGAAGCATGCACCTGCATCCCATCCTCACTCAGAGGTCCGGATGTGTTACTGGAGAAGGTGCGTAGAACATTCCAACCTGTCCTGCTCGGTCTCAATGCCTTCTTGTCGACACCAAGGGTGCGGAACACTTACAAAGTGTGAGTCGAGCCTGTATCCCCCATGAAAGAGACTCTAACCCAACTCGGTCGCAGGTGTGGACATGCTGTAAACATAGTAAGACTCATCATCTTATCTGTTTGCCGCCGCTCATCATGCATCATGGCTGTGAACAGCCAGATGAAGAAGTGTGTTGGTCTATGCGCTGTGGAGATATGTGACTAATGCCATCGTAGATCAAGTGTGATCTTCACAACTGCAAGTTTAGTCCAAAGCACTCCAAAAATTGTCTTCCGCCGCAGTGCACCAAGACATGTTGGCAATAGTGGGCACTTCATTCACGTTGATGGTCTGTCAAACTCACATGTACGTCGATCAAGCCACCAATACCCACAGCAATATGGTACGTGACCCGTTCCATCCCAAAACATGGGGTCGACCATGCTAATGTGTTGGGTACAGCGCCACAAATAGACAAGAAATGCCCCAAGTGCGGTGGGCTCGGTTGATTACCCTTGTGCTCCTGGATACCCTACATTTCTTTGAACTATAACGTTGCGAACGTTGCATTTATTCTCCATAGCATTTATTCTTAGCATTTTGTGGATCAGTTCATGGTCCCGGATAGAAGGAACTCTCATTATGCATGATAGTCGCGGTGGGAGCGTGATATGGCTGGATTGTATGAAATGGAGACAAACCTAGTCGTCTCCAATGTCGTGCTTTTTCTTAAGCTGCGCCAACTCTTCTTCTCTCCGTGCCAGGTCTGCCTTTGCCGCGGCGGCGTCTTGTTTAGCTGGCATATGATAAAGAACGACGATATATCGTTCTTGTAAATGGAAACCATTCAAATGGTCGAGGGCGTTCTTTGCCTGCATGGATGAGTCAGAGCCAAGAGGGTACCAGCGAATTCGTTGCGCACGTCCATAACATCATCGAACACCACAAAAGCTGTGCCCTTTGATTTTGGTTCGTTTCCAATGCGTATCTGTCTGATGCTCCCATAGCGACCGAAGAGGTCATACAGATCCTCGCCCGTGATTTGATAGTTGAGGTTCTTGACGAAGAGGATGCGGTTGGCACCTGGCGGAAGCTTTGACTATACGACCGGGTTGAGTTGAGCGGTAAGGCGATGACCAGGAGACACGTACGGTCGGTCTCGGGGCAGCCATTGCCGTTGACGATGGTACTTCAGAAACTTTGGATTACATAATTTATACGATCAGCGAAAGGTAGTCTACCAGTCCCCCCGCGCCAACCGCTCGACCGACGTGCATCCACTCCCTCCACTCACACACACCACCGTACCGCCTTCCGCATCTTCGCCGTCTGGAACGAGACACCTGATATCCTGCACACGAGGACATGGACATTCTGACGGCCGGGAAACACAGACCAGACTATCCGGGCACAAATACGAGGAGCACGCGACTGTGGAGTTGCATCAACATCTGTCCAAGATGACTGGTAACTCATACGAACCTCCATCGGCATGCGCAATCCATTGTGAGCCTCCCTGCGGCGGTTGCTGCTGTGTTTGTTGTTGGCCTTGATTATTCCCAAACATGTGCTCGAAAAATCCGAACTGCGCCATTGCGACGGACGACAAGGAGACGAATAAAATCGCGTTAGCGACTGGGGACCTCATTTTGACTCGGGAGCCCAAAGGTTTCGTCGTGGATAGTTGTTACGAGTGGGATTACATAATCGTCCCAGTTGCTCTTCCTCCCAAGAACACAGAAAAGAAAATGCGAGTATATCATTTTGGTACTGTACCCAATGTAACATAACATTACGGTCTCGTAGGAGACGGTACAAATCAATTAACAGCATATGATAGCATGAACACTCCCCAAATCCAAATCCACCCTAGAACCATAATCATCCTAGGCTTGCCAGCATGTCCTTCGTAATGATAATGCCTGAACAAAACTCTAACGTGTCAAGTCGCCTTCCTAAAGTTTCCTATTTATACTGAACGATGTTGGACTCGCACGTGCGAGAGAGCCGATGAGGGGTCCGCGATAAATTATCGCAGAGCCTGGCGCGGGGAAAAAGGTGTTCGCTGGGGATGAAAAACCTTGTTCGTCTGTGCGGACGTAGCGAGACACGATGCGTCCAGGCCATCGAGACCAGAGAGGCGTTTCTTCGAACACAACTTTCTCGCCTTCTTTCTGAGCTGCATGTTTTCCTTGTCTTCTTCAGATCTGTCGCCCTGACCATTGCTATCAGAGGGCAGGGGCACTCTCGGAGAGGGGGAGTCCCGGCGATGTTGGATTTCTCGAAAGATGTCAAACCCGGGATAGTGCCTAGATTGCGGGTCGGTGGACGACTCGATCATCGGTTTAGGGTAAGATTCGCGAGACGGCGAATGCTGACGCGATGACAGAGGAGATGATGTTCCTTGAGACCGTGCATGATTTCGAGAAAGCCTAATAGAATGTTCAATTGACCGTGCAGGGATCAAAGATAAAAATATACCCATTTCCGAGTCGTGAAGGCCTCGTTGGGGTCACTGAGCGCAAGTTGGGCAGCATAAATGACATGGGAGAAGATGTGACGACATTGTTGGAGAAGGTGATGCCTTCCACATCGAGGACACGGCGCTTAGCGGGATTGAGAGGCGTGGACTGAGAAGGAGACAATGGACGTTTGTGCTTTCGTGGTGTTTTGACGGAGTCAGGTGTGAGAAATTGTTCCAGAGGGAGGTCTTGGAGTGGGATGCGACGGCGGGACTCCATGATGGTCGATGACAAAGAGATTCGAAACGAAGATTAAAGTCAGGGGAACCGCCGAGTCATCACCCTGGCCTCGAGGCCGACCGTGTAAAGAAAAATTGTCAGTGGGGTAGCCACGTGAACCCAATAACGACAAACAACGACGGGTGTGTCAATGCATTTACACCATTACGTAAACAACTAGATAGGCATGACCACATCGAACACACCAGTCCCAGTCCGGTTCGGTCGACCTATCACAATATTACCCGACGGCGTCGAGAGATCGTCAAAGTCGCCAAACAATGTGGCATCCGACAAGAATGCGGCGGTGGTTTCATAGGACGCCTTCAGCAGTGGCGATGGATTCGTCGAAAGACCCTTTCGGTTGAAAGGCTTGTATCCGCCATCGAACGTCTATTGTGCCTCAGTACATCACCAACTAGAACCCCTAACCATGGCACTTACCATGTAGTCGGCAATCAACTCAAGATGTCTCATATCGACATCGATCTTGTACGCACTGAACACCCCCCCAACCTCGCGCAAGATGGCAGCGCGCGCCATCTCTACGCCGTAAGTCCCCAGAATGGCATAAATATCGTTCGAATAGATAGTGTCGTAATCGACGATACTGTCGCCCATTCCGCCCGCAAATTGCCAGATGCCACGGAAGTTCGACCCATTAGTAGTTAGCTGTGTTCCTAGATCTCAGTGTACTTCCAAGTCAACAGCGAGACCACAAACCTGCACGGTCCCCTTGTCGTTTGCGAGTTTGAAGCAATCTGCAATCTTAGGGATCTCTCGAATGACAGTCTTGCGACAGGCACGCTCCACGATTCCAACCAAGAGAAATTTTGGAAAATCGTCAGGGAACTAGATTGCTTGTTAAATGACCATCTGCGGTGAGTGGACCAGGATACGCACTTCAAGCTTGAATGAACATGCCGATTCGGAAAATTTGAAGTTCGAGGTTTGAGAGAAAATTTTGACAAATTTGATTGCTACGATTTTTGCCTGTTCGCGAAGTGTAGCGGGACCCACTGTCTTGTCCCCACGTCCAGTTCCTTCCCCGTCCGCCTCTTCCCCTTCAGAGGCATATGCGGCCTCTATCGCTGCATCGTCGAACACTTCATCATCATCCTCGTCTGACTCGTACGAAGCCTGTTCCTTCCTCAGGCGCGCGCGCTTCGCGTCCTCGATATCAGCATCGTCTTGCTCATTTTCTGCGCTCCTAGCATTCTCGGCAGGTTCTTCTTCGGCGTCAGCGTCTCCGTCGACCTCTCCTGCAACTCTTTCCTTGCTTGCTTTGCCTTTGCCAAGTAGTGCTATTTGGCTTTTAAGGTCCGCATCCTGTTTTTTCATTTCCAGTTGTATCTGCCGCTTCAGGATCGTAGGAAAGTGATCCCCGAACACATCGAGGATTTCGACTGCGGTGACGTCATATTCTTCAACGTATTCCTCTTCAGGGTAGAAGGAGAGCTCGATGGAGTACTCTGTTCGACGCACATCACCCTGAACATGAAATCGTTCCTTGACGGTGACCCTCTCAACGACTTGTGAAAGAACGAGTCTGCTGGCTCTCTTGCAAAACTTTGTGACATCAGCATCTGAGACATCAGGCACAACGTCCATGGTCATTGAGGGGGTTTTAGGCTTTTGGGAAGCTGTCATCACTATTTCTCTCAGGCGAGGGATGCCCAAAGTGACGTTCGCGGCACCATGACCTACAGAACAGATGAGTAAGGCCACCGCAAATACAATAGTATCACTTACCAGCAAAGTGGAATGTATTCAAGGTCATCTGCGTCGAAGGTTCGCCAATCCTGTAGCCATATGACGATCATGTTGTAACAATGGCGTGGACGGGACCTACCCTTGCGATGCTAATAGGCCGACTGCCTCTCCAGGCTCGACAAGGCTTCTCAAATACTTGACGTTCATCAGAAGGCGGAAGTATCGGGGTTTCATGAGCGGTTGTCTGCACTTGATTCCTTGCTTCTCCTCTGAAGTCTTCGACTTGATGGTCGGAGGTTTAGAATTCAGATAGGCCTCGATCGACTCGGCGAACCTCTCTGAAGTGCTTCCGAGATAACGTGAGGGAGTGAACAAGTCAAGAACAGGAGCCATCTCTTCCCGTGGAGCTGGTGTGTATTCATTGTCGCGTGTTTTGGATCGCTTCAACACCTTTTTCATATAAGCCACAGCTTCCTCATCGTTGATCGTACCAGCGATGCTCTTCGGTTGATACAGGTTAAGAAGGGTAGTTTGATTTTCTGCAACAAATTTGAACTGGAAGAGATGCTTCTGCTTGGTAACATCAAGACCGTCTCCGCCATAGAGGAATTGATAAACTGAAGAATCGCTGCCACGAACGGTGTTGTCGTAGTGAACACGAATTCCTTCCAAGTGTTTGATGAGACACCGTTGTAGGTATCCTGAGCGTGACGTCTTAACAGCCGTGTCGATGAGCCCCTCACGACCAGCCATGCAGTGGAAGTAGAATTCTTGTGGCTTGACACCGGTCAGGAATCGGCTCGCGACGTATCCACCAGCAATCGCCTTCGTTTCGAATGGTTTGAACGATGGAAGTGTTTTTCCGCTGACCATGACTGGCACACGTCGACCCTCCAGCTCTTGTTGACCAAGGGCACAAGATATCTGCTGGGCGTTGACCGCGCTGCCCTTGGCACCGGACTGGGTCATTGTCTGCATGTGGTTGTGGGGAAACTTGCGTAGCAGCCCAAAGGGTATGCAAGCGTCGGCAATCGATTTCGTCAGTTTTGCCAGTTTGCTTTTGACGGTTACATCGAGACCCGCCATTTTACTATCATCTCGGAGAACATCTTCGAGGAGAACCGTCAGGGTCGGAGGGATATCCTCCTTTTCTACTTGGGATAACGAAGGGAAATTTTCGACGGCGCCATCCGTGCCGAGGTTGACGTTCTTCTGCAAGATATTGGCCCGGTCCCGGTCACCGTCAGGAGTTAACACCAGATCGTCCATGCGACAAGTAAACGCCCGGTGCTGCAAGAATTTTGTAAATAAGCGACTGAGGATACCAAGGAGTTGTCCCGCGACAGTCGCTCCATAGAGCTCGTACACCGAATGCACGAGCCCATAATCCGTGGCGCCGAAAGCTGATTTGTCGAGGACACCACGAAGTAGTTCACCGTCGAGGAAGACGACCTTGTCTTCCAATGACCCCTTTCCCCATAGGCTTCCTGAGACTTTGGAAGTAGATTCTAGATTTAACCCCTCGGCGTTGGGAGGTGTTATGTTCAGGAGTACGGTGGAAATCTAGGCACTGTAAGTGAACAGAAGAACGGTGATAAAAATGACGTACTACTTGTTTGCCTGTCCAAAGGGGTTTCGGTACCCAGATGGTAGGCGGAAGAGTCTTAAGGCGGTTAGACAACGATTCGCTGCTTTCTGGTCGGAGAGCCCCGTAGAGAAGTTGGAAATACTCGTCTCTGGAGAAGAACGTGTCTTGGCTTGTCATCCACACTCCAGCAACGACATGGTCCTGTATAAGTCCTCGAAGAGGTTTACCCGACGTAGGTACCAGGTATTGGTTGTCTGTATTGGCAATGAACCTAGCCTCCGCTTGTGCAACCGGGTTCTCTGGAAATGATCAGAGGAGGCTAGAAAATAGCGATGCCAGAAGACATACGGGGGAAATGGATATTCATCTCTGCGAAATGCGTGAGTGATATGCGAGGCGGTCAAGTAGAACACATTTACCATCGCCATCGAAGTCGGCTTGCAAGGGAATAGATGAGCGATCAAGAGTACAATTCGAAGAACGTAATTGGACATACCGTTATAGGAGTTGCTGTACAAGATTATTCAATTGAAAACTAACAAAAGGACGAAGAAACGCACTGACCAGTTTGCGTAATGCATGCGTATTGTTTTCTCGCCTTGAAGGATCCGTGCTTTGTGGCACATCATACTCGGCTTATGTAGGGTTGGTTGTCGGTTCAAGATCAAGATATCACCGTCTTGTAGGTGGCGATACACCTTTTTATTGATAGACGGAGTCTTCGTCGAAAGACCATTGTGCCCGCCACCAGTTGCGTCCTGCGGTGTAAAAAGCATATCGGCAATAGCTTGGCGTTGCTCCTTCGTGATCTTGTCCTGTGCGGGAATGAAGCTCAATAGATTTGATATCAAAAAGAAATTACCAATGATTGCAGGCGACCATCTTCGAATTCCACCATGGTCGCACCAGGATAGTTCTTCGGCCCGTTTATTACCCATTGACGACATTGGTGGACATTCAATGGAGTGACGGGTTCCGGATAAGTCAACTTCCTGGCGAAAATAGGTGGAACGCCGATCTCGTTGGGTTCAATATTGACATCGGGAGAAATAACCGAACGCGCGGCATAATTGACACGTTTCCCCTATATGATCTTGCTGAGCCGGTCTCCACATGCATGAGCTTCATAAAACGGACCATCATATGCTTCCGAAACAGACCCTCCTTCTTTTCCAGACCCTGCTTTATGCCAGGAGGTGGTAGCTTTCCCTGACGGATTGGTTGTGGATTCTTGTTACTATCGAGAAAGCTGTTGACGTCGACTTGTAGCTGGACCAAAGCTTCAAGAAGTGATCCAAACAATTGTCTGCGCGAAGCCTCATCCACAGTCGAGTCTTTGGCAGATGCGGCAACCAGATCGGCATTCATATCGCGTAAACGATAAGATGTGCCAAGAACTTTGGCGAGGAGTTCATTTTGAGGGTTCTCAAAGAGAGTTTCACCCATTTTGGCAGGTGGCCGAAATCGCGTCGGCGGTACCAGTAACACGTCCATGAAAAACACATCCGCGGAGGCCAACGACAGTCCGTGACGTGAAAGTGGTGCAAAGGGACCATGTCTGCCAAACAGAAGTGAACAGATGACGGGACAATTTTGGAACAAACGACGAAGGTGGGCACGACATTCCTCTGGAGGCATGACTCTTTCGTTACGTTTACGGGATGTTTTGACCTTTCCGCTGGCTGACTTGGGCAACGCATCCTTTAGAGACACGGTTTGCACTTCTACTTCCTCGTCATCCGGAAAGGTCAAATCTCCTTCGGGTTCGGAATCGGAAGAATCATCGACGTCATCAAGTATCTGATCGTCTACACTTGGACGATATCCTGCGGCTGTTTGTTGTTCGGCAAGGAGTACATTTGGGCGCTTGAGGCCAAGTGTCATATGTCCACTTTTGTGTTTGATGGGGAGGTCGTGTTCCATAACCTTGGTAAAGCCTTCCTTCCGGAACGTGTAGCCATATCTATTACACCATCCATCAGAAGATATAGCGAAGCCAAAGAAAAGGTGTCAAGGGGAGGCCACTCACGCATTACAATTCTGGCACGTCTTTGAGATGGCAATCTTCATGAAGTCCAGAATGACCTCTTTTCTCGCCCGGTAAACAAGCTCGTTCTTGTAATGATCGCGTTTACTGCCAGATGCACGAGCAAAGTGGATAGCGACGTAGAGCTCAAGGCGCTTTTCGAATTCCTCGTCACTTTCGTCTTGGCTATCTTCATCGGCATCGGCACCCCGTAATTGAATATGGATATCATCCACGCCATACGCGGCCTCGAGTAGACCATGTTCCATCAACCGTAGTTTAGCGACGTACTTACAGACCTAAACCCCACTCAGTCCGGGCAAACGATGACAGGAAGAAAATCGCGCCCACCACGGATCGACGGGCCTTAAATTTATGACAGAACAAACAGGTTCCACGAAGAATGTTATACATGTTTGTCATGAACAAAGGGTGGTAGATAGGTGAGGGGAGCTCGATATGACCATAGTGTCCGGGACATGTAAAATAGTTGAGATGGCATGTTGCACAGCTGCACACAGGTGAACGTTAGAGAGTTGAATGCTAAGAGTAAGACGACTCACATGTCATGTTGGTCACTTGGTCCGAGAGCAGGATCGTACAAACCTCCGACATTGGGTCTATTTAGGTCGTCGAGGAGGACTGGGTTAACTATTTGTTTCACGGATATCTTGCGGATGTCCTCGGTGGATAGGAATGAGAATGATACACTCGAGACCGTAGAGGGTAAAGAAACGGCGACGTTCATGCTGAAGAGTTGTTTTACATGGACAAGGTTAGATCAGCTCGATACACTTTTTTTTCGTACGCGATGACATCACGTGAGGCTGTACAACTTAGTAGACTAACTCAGTGTTCCGCTGCGTTTCACCCCCGCCTTGCTTTTACCAGATTTATTCTTTTGAGCTTCGCTCACCAACTCTGCAATCAACCTATTATACGTCTCTGAGTCCTGCTGCAGTGCGTCACGGGTTTGAAGCAAATAAGTTAGAAGCGAAGACGCGTTTGTCGTTTCCCGGCGCAGGTCTGCGAGATACTTGTCCAGCTTTGTCAACGGTAACAGGTTCAGTTGATCTGCGAAACGGTTAGCATACACTTGAAACGACAGACGCAACATTACCTATGTCGAGTTTCAAAAGGTCGTCTATCTTCTTTGCATCCAGCTCTGGCTTAAGGCCGAGGCCAAGTTGTTTCGCAGTTGATGGTGCAGGATGTGCAGATGGTTGGGGTGTATTTGAGCGTGTCCCCGCTCGAGAGTTGCTCCGGGATGAGGGCATACTCCGGATTTGACCGTGTGCTCCCGGAGGAGCGGACATGGGTCGAGTCGAAATGTGAAGTGGTGGAAGTGACTTTATGGAAGTCTGGGGAAGTATTTCATCCAAGTTGACAGGAAGTCCGAGGGCAATCAGATGTTGCTGCCGTATGCGAGACCGTACCCAACTGATTGGTTCCATGAGGGGTGGTGAATTCAGCAGCGACAGATACAGCTCGCGTCTACAGTGCATGAGTGGAAGGAGACCGAGATGAAACATGCCGCGTACCCCGTTGGAGTGGTTAGTATCTGGCCAATGCCCTCGACTTGTCTGATATCTTCATCCCTGGTCAGACTGGACAGATTGTCCGACCAGACTGGACCAAGAATTTCCTCGATCTGCAGACTCAAGTCCCGCGCAGAGGGCGTTGGATCTAGATGGAGGGACCTCCAGCTCAACGAAGAAAACTCTGGCCCCTGCGCTTCCCCGCCGAATGTTGTATCTTCCTCGAAAGCGAAATTAGCATCCGAGACCCCTACCTCACCAAAGTCTCCGAAATCTGCAAAATCATCGTCCGGGGCGAGAGAGGGCGTTTTGGATTCTAGCGGTGTGTGGAAGTCATCGAAATCGTCCAGTTGGCCATGAGATATAGCAGGAGAGGATGTATCTAGGAACGGTGACAGAAGGGAGCGTGCTGGCGCGGGTGCACTCCATACTGACGAGTCGAAGCTGAAATCATCGTCCAACATCGCACCGAGAAAGCAAACGAATGCGGAGTCAATATGCACACATTTCTCTTTTCACCACCAAAGGATATCTCACCCATCACATCTCGTCGCATACATCTACGGCGCCTCTACGATGTGCTCCACCTCAGCATACAACGGGGTGATCTCCACCGCGCTCGCCGAACTTGGGCAATTCTCGCGAGGTGTAAAGAAATCGACTGGAAAACCTCATGGTTGCTCGCAGTCGGGCTCTTGGATCACTCCCCGCATAGAACAGAAAGTAATCAAACCAAGATCGACTACTTGCGGACGATGATGTTGCACCATCCTGAAGACGTTTGTACACCGGAATCACCACACCTCATCGCACTGATCGCCTTTCCGTTAACAGAGGGAACGAATCTTGTGTGAACTCGTTCACTTGTATGTCCTGGCTGGGAGGCATAGAGAAGTCCTTGACGAACTGGAATTGTTGAGCCCCCAAACTCCCCACTACGTGTCATTACTAACCTATATTGATGCTAGTTCTCTCCCCTCGTTTCCTTTCCGTGACAATGCCGTGCTCCACATCTACGCGGGCATGTGTTCTGTCCTCACTTCTCAACCTAGCTCCGCAAGTGAGGATGACGCTCGACCAATCGACAACGAGATGCTCGCTCGCGCTCAGATATTTTTCGAACGCGCCAAGTCTCTCGATCCGGAGAACATAGTAGCGGATACATTACTAGGCATGGTAGGCGTCTTCCTCCGGGACCTTCTGTGAGTTGGTGAACTTACACGACAAGAAGACTCAAAATTTGGCTCAGAATCCAAATGCCAGCGCACAGACCGAAGCCTCTGATGACGAGGATGACCTTAATATCGTCGCAACAGAATCAGCCCGGGTCAAGAGACTGCGAACTTCAGATTGACTGTAACGGTTGGGTCTGAAGCATCTGTTATAGATAAAGCTACATAGTATATTTTAGGCATTCGAGTCCGAGTCCGAGTCCGAGCCTACATCTATAGCGGGCACTTCTTCGTGATCGGAATCGTCGACTGCCATCGGCACTGCGTATGGGATTGGGGCAGGCGCTTTCTGGGAGGTTGAAAATGGGGATTTAGCTGGTACGTCGGGTGTGGTTCGTAATGGCGGCACTGCCGGGAGATCAATTGAAGTAGTCCCTTTCATAGGGAAGTCAGCATTGGCGTCGCTTGTAGTCTGCGGAAACAGTTCAACGGAGGTCGGCAATGGCGGTTCTTGCAGTTGTTTAGGAAATCTTGGCTGATTCACAATCAAGGAGCTTGGGTTGACTGCTTTGGGATGGTTTGGTAGATCGGAAGCAACAAAATGGATGTCTCCATCGCCAAAAGTCAAACCCAGTGAACGACGGGATGTAGTTTCTTCTGTGCTCTCCTCTGCGGCGGAAAGAGACAGACACTCCACGAATGGCAGTGTTCGGACAAATGGTGGACGTCGAGGGTGTAGCAGGAGGTCAACGCGAGAATGAAGTTGGTCGCGTGTCACTAAACTCTGTATACTGCTGGTTCCAGAATGCTTGCTTTAGAAACGGGTTCACGTACCTCGAAGGAGAATGAATGGAGGACAAGGTCGGTACCTTTGCTCATGGCATGCGAGGTTCCTTGCACACTTTCAACGCACATGTCGCGAACTTTTTTGACCACCTTCCCGTGGAAACTAGGATTGGATGAAAGACTTGAAGGTGGGATCGAGGGAAGGGACAGAAGGATAGACAGAAGGACTCGGTTCGCAAGGGAGCGGGTAGAAGGAACAAGTTCCGCGTGCAGCATACACTGACCCATAACTTGGTGCAGCTTATCAGAAGCCGAGTGTTTGAACACGAATCACGGCACTCACCATCTAGAGCCGCGATTAATATATCGCACTCATCGCTTGTCGTACAGACCGTGGAATTGGTTGCCGAGAGCGCATTGTCCGCTTCATACCCTCGTCGCCTCTTCTTGCTTGCTTTAGACTGGCTAGTAGCTCCCGAGTCCGCCTCTGTACGTGGCTGTTGAAGGTAGAGAGGGGACAAGATGGAGATGGTTGCCTTCAAGAGACGATTAACCCCGAGAGTAGCACCGACAATGGGGCAAAAGTAAAGCAGGTGGTAGGCACACCGAAGGAATGAATACTTCTGTGAACTATGGTTGACATGACTAATTGTAAGAATCTCCAAAAAAAAAAGCATTATACATACGGCTCATGATTGTTTTCGAGGTGGGACGAGATAACCATGATCAGTTTTGATGTGTGGGGGGCCAAAAGGTCCTGTGCGCTGAAAGGGGTTTCGGATCAATGCATTCGCAAGACCAGGTATCGAACATACACCTGAGCTACACAAGAGAGCAAACGACATGCCTGCACCCAGATTTGGGGTATCACTGCAGTTTCGGCAACCCTAACATGCGGATCGAAGTGGGATTGTTCCTAGAGCGGTCTGAGTGCCGTACCAAGAAGCTGAAACCTTTTCGTGACCAACCTCATCATCAAGCGTGCTCGCTAACAAACACCAGGAAAAGGCTGCAAGATAACCGATTGGCACTTGTACGGGACGACTGGAAGGTGCTCTATGTTGCAGGTGAGATAATGGAGTATGGTTATAATTATGAAGTTACCTGAGTAGCGCAGCAATTGCGTTGACTCCACATTTAAGGTTGTCTAGGTTGAGTGCAGTTGCTGTTAACGGATTAAGCATCGTCGTGTCGGTGTGCGAGAGGTGGTTGGGCAATTTTCCATTGGATAATCGGAAGCAGCCCATGACCTTATGACTCGATTGTATACTTGTAGGATATGTTGTTCGCAAAGAAAGCCAAGCCGACCAAGAGAACTGCAAGACCTCATCCAAGCAAGTCCGCCATAAGTTTGCACCTCCAACTTTCCCTCCAAGGAAATGTAGGACAGCGTAAAGATCCGCAGAAGCGTCAAGAAGGTCATCTGTCGCGCGATGTATGGAGCCACTGAATATTCCATGACACAGGGCGAATAATCTCTGGCTGAGTGCTTTATGCAGCGAAGGGTATAGCGGTATCAATTGTGCCAAACTTCGTATGGACGCGGTCTGGCAGACGATGAGCACGGGTATTGCATCGAGATACGTGGGACCACCTTGATATCCGAATCATGGTGCTTCTCTGCGATTGTCAGGAGTGCTGAGCTCATTTTAGGTACGATGGGGATTGCGACTTGTCTTTGAAACTCGGGATTGTGTCCCGAAGCACAAAGAACCAAGCACAAGTATCGGACAGATGCCTTAAGGATGGGAATAGGCTCAGGTTTCTGTAAACGAGCGATTGTAAGCGAAAAAAATGAGACATGTAGCATCTAACAAACCGACAAAGCTGGAAACACAGTTCCAATCCAGGATTGAGCATTGTCAATGAGCACCGATTTTGACAATGACGACATGCGACATGCGATACATATGGCAGCCCAGCGTGCTGCAGGATCTTTTGAATGCATGAGTGAGGTGACACGAGTTACCCATTTTTGCAAGTGTGGGGATGGAGCTAGATAGGACGACGAGAGGGTGCCCAATATGTAGGAAAGGTGAACAATGCTGGAAGAATCCGTCACGAGAAATTGGAGGAGCGTCTGAAGTGGATGAGGTTTCTCCATAACCTTTGGTTTTCAACACATCAAAACAACGCATAGTTACCGTACTACTACTTACAGGATTAGTACTCGATGCAACGGCAGCAACTTGACTTGATCGAGCTCGACCCCGCGGTCGAAGGTCAGCTCACCCTCGACACATTCCAGGTTCGAGCTAGTGTACTGTTCCTTTATCTCGCTTACTCCTTCGCTCAGGGGAAGTTTGACGTCAAGGACTTCGTAGGATCGGTATCCGAGAAGTTGATCACTCAGTCAAAGACCTTTTCGGGGCGTGCGTGCAATGTTCCTAGCTCCGCGCCTCCGTCGTTGTGACGCGTTCTTTGCAGCTTTCGACCCGAAACCCTTCATCCGCACATTTGAAGCAGCAGTTGACCGTCTAATAGCGATCCGAAAGGATGTGCAGACCAAGACAGAGCAGCTTGAAAAGAGCGTGAGGGTATCGGAACGTGAGTACTCGAAGAAAATGGCTGAACTAAACAAAGGATTTGAAGTACGTGCTACCTCTTCGTCTCCCGCTTCGCGTGAATGACCGCAAGCGTGTTAGGCTGTCGGATCGTCATTTTCAACGATGGAAAGTAAGCTAAACGAGGTCGGACGAACGTCGATCCGGATAGGTGCGTCGGCTTGTTTCCCGGTGTAGGTCATCATGCTGATGCTGAGCAGGTGAAAAACTCGAATCCGTCCACATCGAGCGACAGAGGGCGCAGGCAGCCCATGATCTAATCGATTACTATAATCAATTCTCCCGTGGCGACACCACCCGTCTTGACGCTCTCAAGAAGGAAGGTAAAGGAGGTCGACGAGAAGTAGCTATCATCCTCAGGCGGTTGACGACCGTAGCCAAAGAGGTGGATCTTCCTATGGCAGATAAGGTGTGTCCCCAATGATCATTTTGTCGCACCCTGAATTTATAAATATCCCGAAGACAAGAGAGAATATTGACAAGTATTGCGAGAAGTTCGAGAAAGATATGCTTTACCTTTTCGACAAGTGTTATCGCAAAGGCGATCCAAAGATGATGCATGTCTGTCCGATCTAGTACGATCAACTGTCAATACCTTCGTCTCACACCCACCCAACAGCACTGTGCCCAAACTCTCCTGGATTTCAACGGCGGTACATCTTGCGTGCAAGTGTATGTCAACCAACACGACTTTTTCATCAACAAGATAAGGGAGCATGTGGATCATAGCGATAATTTGTACGTTTCTCAGTTTATTCATTTCATTTCTTGAAATCAATCGTGATCGTTTGACAGATGGAGCACAATCTCGAACCCCGATGAAAGCCCTCCTCGAAATGAATCAGGACTTACGGAACTTTTTGGAGAGATTCGAGCGACAGTGGCTCAAGAAGCTCAAATCGTGCAGGCCGTTTTCCCGAACCCTCCCCTCGTTATGCAGGTGTTCTTGCAACGCGTCTTTGCCCAATCCGTCGGTCCTTCTGCGCACTTGTGACCACCAATGCTGAATGATCTGATACAATTATATAGATTCAACAATATGTCGAACAACTTTTGAATATGGGGACTTCCATATCAGAATTGGCATACCTACGGATCCTGCAACTCATTCACGTCGAGACCTCTGTCCTGGTAGAGGACTTGAAGAAGCACGAATTACCCTCCCTGACTCTGACCCGATCCTCGTCGCTCGAAGCTGCCGAATTCCGTAACTCACTCACCAATACACCTTCTGCTGCCCATGGCGCAACCACGACGACGGTCTCTGCGATGTTAGAAATGGCCATGGAGGAGTTGTTCATGCCGTACACTGAAGTGCAGAAATATATCGACCGCGAGAGCAAATGTCTGACGGACCTCTATGCAACTCTTCTCAGTAATTTCACCCAATTTCACGTGAGTTCTGCGCCTTTTCGTCGCCCCGCCGCTGACTTGTACGTTGGATCAAGATGAAAACGCAAAGGGAGAAAGGAAAGACGACCATGTTTGATCGCATGGTGGATCGCTTGGGAGCGGCTGCTGCCAACACATCGACGATGACAACTTCCACCACTTCTGCACAGGCAGCTGCCGCTATCATGCGATTCGGTAGTATGATGACGGATCGTGCCCACGAGAGAACCTCCGAGGAGCCGACGCGCGAAGAAGATGGTCTCCTCAGCGTTGAAACGGCGGAGAAAGTGTTGAGGTGGCATGCCGAGGCCGTCGGGAGATGCGCCGAGCTCAGTGCCCAGAACGACGTGTTAGCATATTCGCGCCACTCTCTAGACGAACCCCGCTGCTGACGCGTGCGTGTTCGTAGGCCAAAGAACACCTTCACCTTGCTCAAGGTGTTGGCCGATGTAATCGCAAGTTCATATCTCGAAGTTGCCATCGAAACGTGAGTGTAGACGAATAAACGAGCGTGCCGACGTGTAACCTCGGTCACCCAAAGTGCATATGCTCGCATCGAGTCTGCTGATCCCAAGGCAGAGCCAAATCTCCAGCCGTTGGGCGTGATCAACACCGTCGACCTCGTGTGCCATCTCTGGCAACACTACGTCAACGTAGCCTTGTTCCCGCTGGCGGCTGCGTCCGTGACCATCCGACGCGAAATGTCTGTCTTCAACAACCAGGCGGTCAGTCGCATCGAAGGCGTCA
The DNA here is from genome assembly GCA_038091575.1 of Leccinum subgranulosum. Lineage (NCBI taxonomy): Eukaryota > Fungi > Basidiomycota > Agaricomycetes > Boletales > Boletaceae > Leccinum > Leccinum subgranulosum. The sequence goes on along the minus strand of JBBPOS010000020.1, from coordinate 56,093 downwards.
GTAACAGTTTGCTGCAGCGACTTATTGACGGCAGGTTTAAACTTTGTCTCCAATTTGCTTTTCATGACGGGTCTTCCTAGCCCTCATTGCTTGGTTGTCTCTGCAACTCGGGAAACAAAAGAAGAACGACTTCAAGCCTCGCAACGATGACCAGTCGTTTGCTCGAGTCAACACGGAGCCCTGTATTGCGTGTTGCGAGATCTTGGAAAAGGTTCGGGATGCTGCGCTCCAGAGTCTGAGTGGCAAGAACCGCGAGGTATTCCTCACAGAGATCGGTACCTCATTCCACAGGTCAGTAGACCACAGGTATCGTTTTTCGCTCGGGAGCTGAACGGTCCGTGGCGTCAGTCTCCTTTTGGACCACCTACGCAAGTTTCCCGTTAGTGCAACAGGAGGTCTCATGCTTGCCAAGTGAGTCGACACATTCAAGAGATCATGTACTTGATCAAACACCGTCCAACAGAGATCTCAAGTCGTATCAAGACACAGTCGTATCGTTCAACGTTCCTTCCCTCCTCGAACGCTACGAGTTCATCCGACAACTTGGCAACGTCTTTCTCGTTCGACCCGAAATCCTACGTTCCTATATCACTGAGAATTATCTTGGACGTATCGACTCATCCCTTCTCAGGCCATATTTGGCGCAGAGAAGTGACTGGGTGCAGTTTGAAAACCGTTTCAACGAGAGCTCTGAGACGGAGGATACGGTCACTGACGTGGCCGCCAAGGGCCTCAAGGACCGATTCATGATAACGCGCTTGAGCACGATGATGAAGGAGCTAGAAGGTTTGAAGCTTGGGGATGGCATCGCCGCAACGATTCCGAGTGGAATTACTCAGAACTTTACTGTCGCCGGACGTGGCTAGGACACTATTGTGGTAGTCATGTAGCATGTAGCTATTGTATCAAGCTAAGCCCATTCCCTTCAGAAGACGGGCGGTCACTTTGTTTTGAAGGCTTCGAGAGCCTCCATGCGGTCTTTGGTATTGAGGAGGAGGTCATACGACGCCTTCTCAAAGTCGAGGCCTCGAGAGAACGTGAGCAGGGAACACAGGTGATGGCATGATGTATCTCTAGTACATGTTATTCAACGGTCCGAAGCAGGTGCGTAGGGTGACAGTCCGCTGTCTGCGGTCACTGCCTGGTTGCTCATCCGTCTGTCAGCGCCACTCTCTGCAGTGATGTACTACAAGTAGGGGGGCAGGTAAAAGAGTGGTATGCCAGTGGTAGCAGTTTCGTGCTTGCCAAACTCTCACCAGGGGGCCGCTAGCCATCCGAGGCCGGTACGTTACTGTAGGTGTTGTTCGAGGGAGTTGGCTAGTGTTGCAAAGACAGCTCTGGCGATACAAGGGTGCGACCCTGGATAGATTGCAAGTTGCAGCCTTGGCAGGGTACCACAAGCACTTGGGAGGAGAGAGGCTTCCTGCTCAAAGAATCGGAGGGTGGAAGAGGGAGAAGATAATAAGACGTTGGAACTTGGCTTGAATGTGGGATATCATCCGCTCTTCTCCATGCGCCGTATGAAACGATTTGATGAAGTGACACAGATATTCACTTTCGACCGGGAGATAGACGCATCCAGGAGACTGACAACCTATCTGGATTCAGTAATACGCACCATGCCATCATGATCATGCCATGATCATGGGCTCATGATGCTCCAATACGCTTGGCATTTTCCTGGACCCTTTAGGGGGCAGGTTTGGGGCAAACCGGTCCCGGTTCCGGGATCCGTTTAGCAGAGCAGCTGTCGCGGTCGAGTTGCATCCGACTTCCTGCGGCCGAGCTTATCCTTCATTGGCGAAATTGAGATCGTCGATGGACAGCATCCATGTATATCGAGGTTCGGACGGTATGTCGTATGTGCCCGGAGGCTGGTGAGTGTTTCGGCCCAGGCGAATCTTTGCGTGACCACTGGTGACATGTGACACTTCTAGTCGGCGCTGGCAGGCAACTTTGATCATCGGCGCCGATCGACGGACTCCGCACCGTCATCATCATCCACAATATCCACATAGGAAAAGGTAGTACATAGTTGAAACTTCATCAGTTTCACCCTTTTCATCAGGTAACATCCTAGTAACCGTGCTAGTGATGGATTCCGATATTTCTGCTCCTCCACCGTAATGCTCTTCAAGGCGATCACAACCATTTCCGTCACAGTGGCTGTTTTGGCCGCCCCAACATCTGATTCTAGAAGGGCAAGTAATAATGGCATGGCCATACCACTTACCAAATACTCTTCGTCACTGAAAGTCGTTGATGTTGGATCAGATACCGTGTATATCATCCTGTGATGTCCTCAGGCATCGTGTTTGCTCATACATTATCTAGCCAGATCATTCGTGGTTCGAACCATTTTGAAAGGAACATAGGAACACTGCATCCTTCTGCTTTGAAACGGGTGTCCGCACAGAGCAATCAAGCTAGCGTTAATTTGATGAGCAGTGGACCTGGCGTTGATTTGTACCACACTGAGCCTGTTCAAGGATGGTCTGGGACCATTTTTATTGGCACTCCCCCCAAATACTTCACTGGTAAGTTGTTCCGTGCAATCGTGACACCAATTCACTCTAGTCGCCACTCTAGTCCTGCTCGACACCGGTTCTAGGCAAGTATTTTCCATCGGTGCCATCTACTCTCTCGTCTTATTCGAACCAGCGACCTGTTTGTTCCGGCATCAAACGGTAATGGGAACTGCAGAAGCCACCCTAACCTCTGGGATACTGTTTCGTCCGGAACTGCCAAGGACCTCAATGAAGATTTTGAGATAGATTTTGAGGATGGGACGTTTGCCATGGGTCAACAATACACGGACAATGTAACCTTTGCTGGTTTCACCGTATGTTTTTACTGTTTGCGAACATGATCATTTCTGAACAATGAGTAGGCAGACACTCAGATCATCGGTTCTGCAACAGAATACTCTTCTCGGTTTGCAGTATCTGTGTTTCTTCCGGATGGTATATTGGGAATGGCTTTCCCGTCTCTCTCAGATTATCTTGATCAAAGCCCCCTGCTTCACACGCTCTTCAATGAAGGAAAGCTGCCTCAACCTGTGTTTTCACTCAAGCTCACAGATTCTGGAGGCGAGCTGTATGTCGGTGGAATGAACGAGGCACTTTACATTGAGAGCAGCCTCACATTTACTCCTGTAACGACTATGGTAAGCGTAAACGCCAGGTGGTAATGGGTTACTACGGATGCATACTTAGATTTCCCTTTCAGAAATACTGGGAACTGAAGATAGATAACATCAAAGTTAATGACAAGATAGTTCTGACAGATGTAACCACCGTCGTTGACACTGGTTCCCACTTATTTTGGGGTGATCCGTCCGGAGTTTTGGCTCTGCACCAGGCAGCTGGTGGTAAGGCCTTCGCGAATGGTTACTACACCTGTGAGTTTCGATCAACGTTGATACTTTCCACTAAACTTTTGATTGACTCCTAGTTCCATGTAATCTCTTTCCTTCCGTGACTTTTACCATTGGTGGGAGGCCGTTTTTAGTGCCTGCAAACAGTCTCAGGCTGTCTCAGGTTGAGGATGGCTCGAGCGATTGTTTCAGTGGGATTGCGGCTACTCGGCAGTATGATGGTGAGATTCAACATTCCTTTTCAGATCCCCATGCTGACTGCTTAACCCGACCAGATTCCTGGACGCTCGGGACCATCTTCCTCCAGCAGTTCTATGCCGTGTTCAACTTCAGCAGCCAGTCACCACGAGTTGGATTCGCAACGCTTGCTAATTAACGGCTAGTCACCAATCTACCTAAGGCTTGCCATTACTGACATTTAAGTGCAGTAAGAGCTGGGATCAGTGTCAGATAAGTTAATAGCTAAACACACATTAGTAAAGTTGGGGTAGTGGAGTTTTAACCATACAGCCACTGGTGCCACTAAACGGCATTGATCGATGCATCACCATCATTAATCTGTTTCACCCTTTTCATCAGATTACATCCTAGACGTGATGCCCCGGGATTCCGACATTTAAGTCGAGCGCCGCATGTAAGTATTTCGGCTCCTTCCACAATGCTCCTCAAGGCGATCACAACCATTGCGGTCACAACGGCTGTTTTGGCCGCCCCAACATCTGATTCTAGAAGGGCAAGTGGTAATGGCGTGGCCATACCACTCACCAAGTATTCTTCGTCGCTGAACACCGTTAATCTTAATGTGCTCGAAGCTCATGTTGGATTACATACTACGTATGTTGTCCTGTGATGAGTCCTCAAGCGTCGTTTTTGCTCATACTTTCTCTAGCCAGATCTTTCGTGGCCCGAACCCTTTCGAAAGGAACATGGGAATGTTGCGTCTTTCTGCTGTGGAACGGGGGTCCGCACAGAGCAGTCAAGCTGGCGTAGATTTGATGAGTAGAGGAACTGGCGTTGATTTGTACCACAAAACCCACATATGGTATGGGACCATTTTCATCGGCACTCCCCCCAAATCCTTCAATGGTAAGTTGCTCCGTGCATTCGTGACACCCATTCACTCTAGTCGCTACTTTAAAAAGTCCTGCTCGACACCGGCTTTAGGCAAGTGTTTTCCGTCGGTACCATCTACACTCTCGTCTTATTCAACCCAGCGACCTCGTTGTTCCAGCATCAAACGGTGATGAGAACTGCAGAAGCCACCCTAACCTCTGGGATACTGCTTCGTCGACAACTGCCAAGGTCCTCAATGCAGATTTCCAGCTAGGATTTAAGGATGGTGCGTTTGTCATGGGTCAACAATACACGGACAATGCGACCTTTGCTGGTTTCACCGTATGATTCACTGTTTGCGAATATTATCATTTCTGACTCCCAATGAGTAGGCAGACACTCAGACCATCGGTGCTGCTACAACATACGCTTCTCAGTTTGCAATATCTGAGTTTTCTCCGGATGGTATATTGGGACTGGCTTTCCCGTCTCTCTCTCGATACGAGGGCCAAAGTCCCTTGCTTCACACGCTCTTCAATGAAGGAAAGCTGCCTCAACCTGTGTTTTCACTCAAGCTCACGGATGCTGGAGGCGAGCTGTATGTCGGTGGAATGAACGAGGCACTTTACATTGAGAGCAGCCTCGCCTTTACTCCTGTAACAAATATGGTAAGCAAAAACGCCAGGTGGTATAATGGGGTACGGATGCATACTTGGATTGTCCTTTCAGAAATTCTGGGAACTGAAGATAGATAACATCAAAGTTAATGACAAGATACTTCTGACAGACGTACCTGCCACCCTTGACACCGGTTCCCACCTATTTTGGGGTGATCCGTCGGGAGTCTTGGCTCTGCACAAGGCAGCTGGTGGTAAGGCCTTCTGGATTTCGAAAGGTTTCTACACCTGTGAGTTTCGATCGAATTTGATACTTCAAACTTTTGATTGACTCCCTCTAGTCCCATGCAATTCCTTTCCTTCCGTGACTTTTACCATCGGTGGCAAGCCGTATTTAGTGCCTGCCAACGCTCTCAGGCTGGATCAGGTTGAGCCTGACTCGAGTGATTGTTTCAGCGGGATTGCGGCTGCTCGCCAGGAACATGGTGCCTGTTCAACATTCGTTTTCAGATCCCCATGCTGATTGCTGACCCCGACCAGATTTCTCGTCGTGGACGCTCGGGTCCATCTTCCTCCAGCAGTTCTACACCGTGTTCAATTTCAGCAGCCAGTCACCACGAATTGGATTCGCCATGCTTGCTAGTTAACGGCTGGTCACCAGTCTACCCAGGGCTTGTCATTACTGTAGTATTTTGCTAACAGCTACCAGCTAGGTTAGTGTGAGATAAGTTAGTAGTAGGCATCGTTTTTCGCTCGAGAGCTGAACGGTCCGAGTCCGTGACATCAGTCTCCTTTTGGACCCGTTTAACGGGAGGTCTCATGCTTGTTATTATAAGCAAGTCGACACAATCTAGAGATTATGTACTTGATCAAACACCGTCCAACGGAGATTTCAAGTCGTATCAGTCGTGTCGTTCAACGTTCTTCCCCTCATCGAACGCTACGAGTTCACTCGATAACTCGGCAAGGTCTTTCTTGTCTGACCCGACGTCGCCGCCAAGGGCCTCAAGGACCGATTCATGATAAGGCGCTTGAGCATTATTGATGAAAGAACTGGAAGGTTTGAAGTTTGGCAATGGCATCGCTGCGACGACTCCAAGTAGAATTACTCAGAACTTTACCAGCTCTGGACGTGGTTAGGACACTACCGTGGTAGCCATGTAGCTATTATATCAAGCTTAAGCCTATTCCCCTCGGAAGACGGGAGGTCGCTTTGCTTTGAACGCTTCGAGAGCTTCCATGCGGTCTTTGGTGTTGAGGAGGAGGTCATACGATGCCTTCTCAAAGTCGAGGCCTTGAGAGACACGTGAGCAGCGCCGGGGATGGAATTTATCTCTTACCAGACTCCAGGGGAAGATCCGCTGCGCGCGAAAGGGCCTGCTTCGCCGCCCGGAGAGCCAATGGTGCTACGAAGACGATTGATGAGCTACTTATTCGAATGTCAATATCTCCAGATGACTCACCGTTCTTGGCAATATCCTGTGCGAGTTCCAGAGCGCGGTCATATGCAGTGGACGGGGGAGCAGAGACATAATCCACCACGCCTGCACGGGAAGGCGTCAGCGTAAAAAAAGGCATCGTGCCGGATTCGAACGCTGGGTTACTCGCCCCATTTGAGCGCCTCGGCGGCCATGAGCATGCGTGCGGTGAACACAAGGTCTTTGGCCTTGGGCATGCCCAGTAGGCGCACGGCCCGCTGCGTGCCGCCCGCACCAGGGATGATCCCGAGGCGCACCTCGGGCATCCCGATCTTGGTCACGTCGTGTGCTGTGTGGTGAGTTTGGCGAGGGGTCACGGAAACGGAAGACTGCCAGTACATACAGGCTACGCGAAAGTCGCAAGCAAAGCCGAGCTCGAGGCCACCGCCCAACGCGGGACCGTCTATGGCGGCGATGGTGGGCATGGGTAGCGACTCGAGCTCCGAAAAGGCGGAACGGAGATCAACGAGGAATTTGTTGACCTGGGGGTGGGTCATTGTTCGTCGCTCGATGAGGTCGGCACCGGCGCAGAAGGCGCCGGGGGTGGTGGAGCGTATGATGAGCGCCCGAACGCTGCGTATTCGCTCGAGGTGGTGGGCGTGAGTAAGAAGGATGCTACAGACCTTTTGTCAAACTTGAGGGTGTCTAGGCATTCGTGGAGCTCCTGGGCAAGCTGAGAACGCCGCTGTGCTGAAAGTTGGCTCTTGTAAGCTCACCTGCAACATTCGCATGGAGATGGCATTCTTGCTTTGAGGTCTGTTGAGGAAGAGGCAGGCGACCGAAGGGTTGGAGGGAACTGGGTCAAGGAACGCCTCGGCAGTGTTGTTGGTTGAAAAGCAACGGCGGAACGTGAAGACGAATCGACGAGGGAGCATCGTCATGAACAAACCGCTCACAACTCAGAACACGAAACTCAGGCCGGACGGATCAAAACCAAGCAAGATCTAATTCAAGAAAACCTCGCCTAGTACCCTACACAGCAGGAGTCTCGTACAACATTTTCCGTCCCAGCATACTGATCAGTGACTAGTGATCACCAGGTATCCCTAGCTAAAGTTAAATATTCAATAAAACGGTCAAAGAACCGATGTACATATGTTTCGCAAGTAGCTTAAATGGCTCGGCCAGAGTGCGGTGGGGTGTCTGTTTCAATTCCAGAGTAGAAAGAATCGACCGAAAAGCGATTTTCCTCTTGGTTTGGGACGCTCAACGTCGTATTAGCAGGATATGCAAGGGCAACCTGATTTATGGGAGCAGAGTCCAGCTGCACGTGAGCAAATCGGTCTGGATGGGGCATGATGACGTGGGCACGAGGGGCCGAATCCATGATGTGAGCCTCCGGGGAATGGATATGGTGTGGATAATAGCCCTGGGTGTGTCCCGGATAATCATTAGATCCTGGTGGAGGGAAGCCGCCTGCTGAAAAGGCCTGGGGGTGGAAAACATAGGCGTGATCTGGATAGTAGGCGACAGGAGGAGAGGCAAGCGCCAGGGGTGCTCCGTAGTGAGACTGATCGGAGGATGCGCTGTCGTTACGGGAGGTGATGTGGGGGAGTGGAGGATCTGGTGATAGCTCTGGGGATTTGGCGAGGAATTCGGCACCATCGTAATCATAGGATCGAGAACGCCGACGTCTTACAAAGTACAGGATGACTGCGATGATGCTAGCGACGCTGACGAGGCCGACGACGGCAAAGGTACCCGCGACGGCAGCGGTATCGGAAAAGAAGCTAATGGTGATTTCAGGAACGAGATCGGAACTGGTGATTCTTTACATACCTTTGGTCCGAGGAGTGGGTAGCACTCGGAGAAGGGGATAAGGAGGTAGAAGGGCTGACGACCGGGGATGAGGACGAGGAGGGAGTTGGTATGCTAGAAGCGGCAACCAAGGGAATTATTGGTGTGGAAGACGAGGATGGCTGGGCATCATCGGAAGAGGTGGGTGTAAAAGATGAAAAGGACGTGGAAGAGGACGTGGAAGAGGACGTAGAAGCGGTAGAGGTAGAGGTGCTACGGAGGAGTGTAAGACGATAAGCAGACAAGAATAGGGAACACGTACGAGGAAAAGATTGTGGGAGTGGATGAGGTGGAAGACGAGGTAGAGGTAGTGCTGGTGGTGCTAGTGGTGGTGGTTAGTGATGAAGAGCTGGATGTTGAGGTGGTACTGGAAGAAGAGGGCGAAGGTGAAAAAGAGGGGGAAGTCGAGAAACGACCGGAAGGCGTGAAAGGGAGGGAAAGACCAGCCATGCAGACAAGAGAGTCGGTGACGATGGTAACAAGATAAAGTGTATGATCATCTTAATTATGTAATATACCATACTTGATAGGCTAAGTATAGACTTGACATCAGTTTCAAACAGTAGACTCGGACGTGATGCATTGATGGATTTCGACATTTAAAAGTCAAGGGCATGTAAGTACTTGCTGGTATTTCTTCTCCTCCACAATGCTCTTCAAGGCGATCACAACCATTGCGGTCACACTGGCAGTGACTGTTTTGGCCGCCCCAACACCTGATTCTAGAAGGGCAAGTAATGGCATGCCAGTGGCCATACCACTCACCAAACACTCTCCGTCGCTGAACGCCGTTAATCAAGTTGTATCACGTACCGCGTATGTCGTCCTGTGATGGACTTGAGCATCGTTTCTTCTCATCCTTCTTTAGCCAGATCATTCATGGCGTAGAAAGTTTTGAAAGGGACATGGGAACGCTGCGTTCTTCTGCTTTGAAACGGGGGTCCGCACAGAGCAGTCAAGCTCGCGTTGATATGAGTAGTGGACCTGGCGTTGATTTGAAGCACAAAGCTCATGCATGGTATGGGACCATTTTCATTGGCACTCCCCCCAAATCCTTCACTGGTAGGTTGTTCCGGCGTACATTCGTGACACCCATTCACTCTAGTCGCCACTTTAGTCCTGCTCGACACCGGTTCTAGGCAAGTGTTTTCCGTCGATGCCATCCACTCTTTCGTCTTATTCGACCCAGCGACCTCGTTGTTCCAGCATCAAACGGTGATAAAAACTGCAGAAGTCACCGTAACCTCTGGAAGACCGCTTCGTCCAGAACTGCCAAGGCTCTCAATGAGAATTTTGAGCTATATTTTGATGACGGTACGTTTGCCACGGGTCAACAATTCACGGACAATGTAACCTTTGCTGGTTTCAGCGTACGTTTTGCTGTTTGCGAACGTGATCATTTCTGACCAATCAGTAGGCAGACACTCAGACCATCGGTTCTGCAACAGAATACTCCCCTCGGTTGGCACTATATGACTTTCCTCCGGATGGTATATTGGGATTGGGATTCCCGTCTCTCTCGGATTTTCAGGATCAGAGCCCCCTGCTTCACACACTCTTCAGTGAAGGAAAACTACCTCAACCTGTGTTTTCACTCAAGCTCACAGATTATGGAGGCGAGCTGTATGTCGGCGCAATGAACGAGGCACTTTACATTGAGAGCAGCCTCGCCTTTACTCCTGTAACAAATATGGTAAGCGTAAACGCCAGGTGGTAATGGATGCATACTTAGATTGCCCTTTCAGAAATACTGGGAACTGAGGATAGATAACATCAAAGTTAATGACAAGATAGTTCTGACGGATGTACCCGCCATCGTTGACACTGGTTCCCACTTATTTTGGGGTGATGCGTCGCGAGTTTTGGCTCTGCACCAGGCAGAGGGTGGTAAGGCCTTTGAGAATGGTTACTACACCTGTGAGTTTCGATCAACGTTGATACTTTCCACTAAACTTTTCATTGACTCCCTCTAGTCCCATGCAGCTCCTTTCCTTCCGTGACTTTTACCATCGGTGGGAAGCCGTTTTTGATGCCTGCCAACACCCTCAGGCAGCATCAGGTTGAGTATGGCTCGAGCGATTGTTTCAGCGGGATCGCGGTTCCCGGGCCTGAGATCCAAGATGGTGAGATTCTCCTCTTCCATTTTCACTGGTAGATCCCCGCTGAAGCCGCCAGATACCTGGACGCTCGGGACCATCTTCCTCCAGCAGTTCTATACTGTGTTCGATTTCAGCAGCCAGTCACCACGTGTTGGATTCGCAACGCTTGCTAGTTAGCGGCTGGTCACCCATACTGTATTTTAGTGCGATCAAAGATTAGATAAGTTAATAGCTACTACATCATAGTAGAGTAGCATTGACTCGTTAATTAATCTCTCCTAGGATCGAGTCTACACTGTTGCCGTTCCACGACGTCGCGAGACCGAGCGACCAAACGAGATACGGAATGCAAAACATGACGATCGACTCATAAAATCCGTCAAGCATGCATGACGAAAATTTGACGTGGGTTTATTCCAGACCACGAATCCCTTGGATGTAGCGGCTTTCTTATATTTCAATAGAAGGCTTGTAAAGGCAGAATTATCAAGACGACGTATCTCCCAGTCCAAGCAGAGGAAGTCCAAAGTACTTACCACCGAAGTGATGGCCGAGATGTGAACGCTAAGTTGTATAACAGGATGAAACCGTAGTCATCATCTCAGTTGCTCGGCGTGCACGATTCCCCACGGACCAAACGCAAAAGACATCAAAGAATCATACTAGCAATAAGTGAGGAACCAAAAGATGCCTTGGCAATGTAAAGACGTAAAGATGACGTTCTAAGAAACTTTCGTCAGTGTCAACCTGCTGGAAGCAGTCACAGTGGCAAAACGACAAAACAAAACGTACCTTGTAAAGAAATTAAAATTACGACGCACATGTCCGCGATGCCTCGATTTCATATATATATGATCACCATCGTGGACACGGCAGCCTTTCGCAACCCTTCGTGGTCCAACAGCTGACAGCCGATGTTGGCCTCTTCGATCATCGCCACGTTGTCGCCGATCAACTGGTTAGTGATGAAGAGGTGGATGTTGAGGTGGTACTGGAAGGAGAGGGGGAAGCCGAGAAACGACCGCCGGAAGGCGTGAAAGAGAGGGAAAGACCAGCCATGTAGACATGATCGTTTTAATTACGTAATATACTATACTTGGTACACCGTGACATAGCCTGAGGTTATGATACTAGACTCGGACTTGGCATCAGTACTTTTCAAACTAGACGTGATGCATTGATGGATTCCGACATTTAAAAGTCAAGGGAATGCAAGTACTTGTTGGTATTTCTTCTCCTCCACAATGCTCTTCAGGGCAATCACAACCATTGCGGTCACACTGGCGGTGACTCGGACTGTTTTGGCCGCCCCAACACCTGATTCTAGTAGAAGGGCAAGTAATGGCATGCCAATGGCCATACCACTCACCAAACACTCTTCGTTGCTGAACGCCGTTAATCTTAATGTGCTCGAATCTCATGTTGGATCACGCACCGCGTATGTCGTCCTGTGATGGACTCGGGCCGCATCGTTTTTGTTCATCCTTTCTTTAGCCAGATCATTCATGGCGTGGAAAGTTTTGAAAGGAACATGGGAACGCTGCGTTCTTCTGCTGTGGAACGGGGGGCCGCACAGAGCAGTCAAGCTGGCGTTGATATGAGTAGTGGACCTGGCGTTAGTTTGAAGCACGCGACTCACGCATGGTATGGGACCATTTTCATCGGCACTCCCCCCAAATCCTTCACTGGTAAGTTTGTCCGTGCATTGCGCGACACCCATTCACTCTAGTCGCCACTTTAGTCCTGCTCGACACCGGTTCTAGGCAAGTGTTTTCCGTTGGTGCCATCCACTCTCTCGTCTTATTCGACCCAGCGACCTCTTTGTCCCAGCATCAAACGGTGATAAGAACTGCAGAAGTCACCGTAACCTCTGGAAGACCGCTTCGTCCAGAACTGCCAAGGCCCTCGGTAAAAATTTTGAGCTAGATTTTAATGATGGTAACTTTGCCATGGGTCAACAATTCACGGACAAGGTAACCTTTGCTGGTTTCAGCGTACGTTTTTGCTGTTTGCGAACATGATCATTTCTAACCAACGAGTAGGCAAACACTCAGACCATCGGTTCTGCAACAACATACTCCCCTCGATTTGCAGTATCTCAGTTTGCTCCGGATGGTATATTGGGATTGGGTTTCCCGTCTCTCTCAGATTTTCAGGGTCAGAGCCCCCTACTTCACACACTCTTCAGTGAAGGAAAGCTACCTCAACCTGTGTTTTCACTCAAGCTCACAGATTATGGAGGCGAGCTGTACGTCGGTGGAATGAACGAGGCACTTTACGTTGAGAGCAGCCTCGCCTTCACTCCTGTAACAAATATGGTAAGCGTAAACGTCAGATGGTAATGGGTGCATACTTAGACTGCCCTTTCAGAAATACTGGGAACTGAGGATAGACAACATCAAAGTCAATGACAAGATAGTCCTGACAGATGTAACGGCCATCCTCGACACTGGTTCCCACTTATTTTGGGGTGATGCGTCGCGAGTTTTGGCTCTGCACCAGTCAGAGGGTGGTAAGGCCTTCGAGAATGGTTTCTACACCTGTGAGTTTCTATCGAATATGATACTTTAAGTTTTTGATTGACTCCCTCTAGTCCCATGCGATTCCTTTCCTTCCGTGACTTTTACCATTGGTGGGAAGCCGTTTTTGATGCCTGCCAACACCCTCAGGCAGCATCAGGTTGAGTATGGCTCGAGCGATTGTTTCAGCGGGATTGCGGTTCCCGAGATCGATGATGGTGAGATTCTCCTCTTCCATTTTCACTGGCAGATCCCCGCTGAAGCCGACCAGATACCTGGACGCTCGGGACCATCTTCCTCCAGCAGTTCTATACTGTGTTCGATTTCAGCAGTCAGTCACCACGTGTTGGATTCGCAACGCTTGCTAGTTAGCGGCTGGTCACCAGTCTCCACACCGTATTTTAGTGCGGTCAAAGCTGGCTGGATCAGTATTAGATCAGTTAGTAGCTACTAGAGTAGCATTAACTCGTTAATTTATTTAAATTAATATCTCCTACTTTTATGATTGCGGGTTGCGGGGAATCTAGCGTTTATGAGTCTTGATAATCGGAGAAGTTCACGGTAAATGGACTATACCGTTGCTGTTCCACGCCGTCGCGAGACCGGTGACCAAACGAGATACGGAATGCGAAACACGACGATCGACTGATAAAGTCCGTCAAGCATGCCTGACGAAAATTTGACGTGGGCTTATTCCAGACCACGAATGCTCGGATGCAGAGCTCGGGGTATGCTAAGGCGACTTTCTTATATTTCAATCGAAGGCTTGTGAAAGACAGAATCTCAGGACGACGCACCTCCAAGCAGATGAAGTCGAAAGTGCTTACCACTGAAGCGATGACCGAGACGTGAACGCCACGTTGTATAACAGCATGAAACAGGGGTAGTCATCATTTCAGTTTCTCGGCGTACACGATTCCCCACGGACCAAACGCAAAAGACATCCAAGTCAAAGAACTAGCAATAAGTGAGGCACCAAAAGGTGCCTTCGCAATGTAAAGATGACGTTCTAAGAAACTCGTCAGTCAACCCGCCGGAAGTGCTGGTGACGAAACGACGAAACGAAACGTAAGTTACCTTGCAAAAAAATTACGATGCATGTCCACGATGCCTCGATATGACCACCGTGACCGCCGTAGACACGGCAGTTCGCAACCCTTCGTGGTCCCACAGCTGACAGCTTGAGCCGACATTGGCCTCTTCGATCATCGCCACAGTGTTGGAGACGTCACCGATCAAGATCAACTGAACTGTGTGATTCAGAGTCACTGTTGACTTGGAATTATAACCCGCCGTGAAACACAAAAAACGCACCAACTTCACCGTCAACACCTTCTGCGCACCCGACAACACACCGCTGTGGCACACAAGTCCCGCCGGCTAGCGCTCATCGCTGATGAGGTGACAGAAACCTTGTCAAGTAACTTGAAGGTGACTTCAAGTCACGGATCCGGACTTGATAGACTTGCATCAGTTTCAAACGGGCTAGACGTGATGCATTGATGGATTCCGATATATAAGTCAAGGATATGTAAGTACTTGTTGGTATTTCTTCTCCTCCATAATGCTCTCTAAGGCGATCACTGTAACCATTGTGATCGCAGTGACTGTTTTGGCCGCCCCAACATCTGATTCTAGAAGGGCAAGTAATGGCTTGGCCATGCCACTTACCAAACACTCTTCGTCGTCGAGCGCGAAGAACACTTTTGACGTTAATCTGCTCGAATCTCAGGTTGGATCACATACCACGTATGTCATCTTGTGATGGACTTGGGCATCGTTTTTGCTCATACTTTCTTTAGCCAGATCATTCATGGCGTAGAAAGTTTTGAAAGGAACACGGGAACGCTGCGTTATTCTGCTTTGAAACGGGGATCCGCACAGAGCAGTCAAGCTCGCGTTGATATGAGTAGTGGACCTGGCGTTCATTTGTACCACAAGACTCACATGTGGTATGGGACCATTTTCATCGGCACTCCCCGCAAATCCTTCACTGGTAAGTTTGTCCGTGCATTCGTGACACCCATTCACTCTAGTCGCCACTTTAGTCCTGCCCGACACCGGTTCTAGGCAAGTGTTTTCCGTCGGTGCCATGCACTCTTTCGTCTTATTCGACCCAGCGACCTATTTCTTCCAGCATCAACCGGTGATATGAACTGCAGAAGCCACCGTAACCTCTGGGATATTGCTTCGTCTAAAACTGCCAAGGCCCTCAATGAAGATTTTGAGCTAGAATTTGAGGGTGGTGCAGTTGCCACAGGTAAACAATACATGGACAATGTAACCTTTGCTGGTTTCACCGTATGATTTACTGTTTGCGAATATGATCATTTCTGACCAATGAGTAGGCAGACACTCAGATCATCGGTTCTGCAACAACATACTCTTCTCGTTTTACAGTATCTCGATTTGCTCCGGATGGTATATTGGGTTTGGGTTTCCCGTCTCTCTCAGATTTTCGGGATCAGAGCCCCCTTCTTCACACGCTCTTCAATGAAGGAAAGCTGCCTCAACCTGTGTTTTCACTCAAGCTCACAGATTATGGAGGCGAGCTGTATGTCGGTGGAATGAACGAGGCACTTTACGTTGAGAGCAGCCTCGCCTTCATTCCTGTAACAAGTATAGTAAGCAAAATCGTCAGGTGGCAATGGATTCATACTTAGATTGCCCTTTCAGAAATATTGGGAAGTGAAGATAGATAACATCAAAGTCAATGACAATATAGTCCTGACAGACGTAACCGCCATCGTCGACACTGGTTCTCACTTATTTTGGGGTGATGCGTCGCGAGTTTTGGCTCTGCACCAGTCAGAGGGTGGTAAGGCCTTCGAGAATGGTTTCTACACCTGTGAGTTTCGATCGAATATGATACTTTAAGCTTTTGATCGACTCCCTCTAGTCCCATGCGCTTCCTTTCCTTCCGTGACTTTTACCATCGGTGGGAAGCCATATTTAGTGCCTGCCAACGCCCTCAAGCAGCGTCGGGTTCGGTATAGCTCGAGCGATTGTTTCAGCGGGATTGCGGCTGCTGAGTTCGGTCACAGTGAGATTCTCCTCTTCCATTTTCAGATCCCCGCTGAAGCCGACCAGATTTCTGGGCGCTCGGGACCATCTTCCTCAAGCAGTTCTATACCGTGTTCGATTTCAACAGCCAGTCACCACGAGTTGGATTCGCAACGCTTGCTAGTTAACGGCTCGTCACCAGTCTTGCTATAGTGTATTTTAGTGCGGTCCGTTAGTAGCTATGTACTGCGCGTGGGAATCCAGCATTTATGTAAAGTAACAAGAACGATCTCCCTCACATATGGCCCTGTCCGCCTCAGACGTACGCAGCGCATTATCCCTGCCTGCTCCGAGCCAGACCCACCCGCGTAGATCTCACCACTCTTCTGTCAAGAAACCGGACGGAATCTCGCGCGAACTCTACTCTCTCATCGGCCCGTCCGCACCGTCGCTCGCTGCCCACCTCGCAAAGCCCCGTCTCAAACAGAAACCCAACTTCAGTACTGCAGGAACAGTCAAATGGTGCGCAAAGACACACTTGCGCGTTACTCTCGCTGACCCACTTATCAGGGAGCACCGACCTTTTGTAAACAACGCGCGCTCGGACGCCTTGCAACTCACCCACTGGGCCAAAGTGACCGACCCCCATGGCGGTCCGCCGTTTTCCCCTCTCCAACCCACTCACACTTATTCTCACTCAGAATATCTGTTCGCGATATACAACGTGCAGCCAAAGACGTTCGACTACTCCGAGGAAGAGTATGCACGTTTCTTGGAAGGTTTGTTCACTCCGCTCCCGCATTCCGCATTCTGCACACCTCATGCCCCTCCACAGACACTGAATGGACAAAGGAAGAAACAGACTATCTATTCAGCATTGTATGCGACTATGATCTCCGTTGGTATGTCATCCACGACCGATACGACTACTCCGACGGCCCAGTGCGCGCGATCGAGGTACGCCACTGCACACCATCTAGACTCATACTCACGCTTCGCAACAGGACCTCAAAGACAGATACTACAGCGTCTGCCGCAAGCTCATCAGGAATCGACCATGGGAAGGCGACGAGTCCGGCAAATCACAGCTCCTCAACAGCTACCAGTTCGATAAAGGTACGTCACTAGCACTCCGTCAGCACAGGTCGCTCATTCAGTCAGAGCGCGAGAAAATGCGCAAGAATTACATCGCCAGTCTGGAAGATCGCACGCCAGAAGAAATCGCAGAGGAGGAGGCCTTGTTCGTCGAGCTTAAACGGCTAGAGCAAAACGAGCGCAAATTCAGAAAGGATCGCGACGACCTCCTTCGCACATTACTCGGTGTCGACTCTGGTCTTCCAGACATCGCCGTCGAGGAAGACGGTCCCTCGCTCCTCTCCGTCGAAGGCATCAAAAAGAAGAAGAAA
Source organism: Leccinum subgranulosum (assembly GCA_038091575.1). Lineage (NCBI taxonomy): Eukaryota > Fungi > Basidiomycota > Agaricomycetes > Boletales > Boletaceae > Leccinum > Leccinum subgranulosum. The sequence continues at coordinate 38,745 of JBBPOS010000020.1, read as the reverse complement.
GGTGCTGGCATCGACTTGGACCTACCTCCTACCCCATCCAACATCATTCAACTCGGCCCTCCCGTAACCAGAAAACCACCCTCGGCAAAATCAGCTATTTACGGTGAGATCGGGCTACTCCTCCAACCTCCCCGACTCATCAAGCCGTAGATGCACAACATTGTATTGTCCGAGTCGAGCCTTCCGCAGGCTCGACCAATACAACCAAAGTCACTCACGTTCCTGTCCACCTTCGCAGTTTCAAGCTCCCCGTTCCAAAGGCAACCATCGCTCCAAAGGTCACTCAGGCTCTTGTCGAGTTAGGCATCACCCACACCCGTTTGGTAATGCCAACGAGGGAAAATAGCTTCCAGCTGGAATCGGTCTTGGACGCTACAACCGCTTTGATCGAGACCAAAAAACTCGTGGATAGGGTGGAGCAGGATATTCGTGTACTCAAAGCGAGGCTGGGCATCAGAGAGAGCCAAAGTGCTGATAGGGAGGGAAAGGAGTCTACTCCCATGGACGTTGACGAGCCCAAGGAAGACAAAGATGCCGAAGGGGATGAAAGGGCTCAGAGCATCGTTAGCGCAAGGAGTGGCAGAGAACGGAAACAAGTGTGCTCGTTTTCAGGTTACCAAGCCTATTCTGAACTTTTTCATAGTTACGACGCTCCGTGTCGGCTTCCTCAATGGATACTTCTGCATCAATACCCGCACGCACAGGGACCAAAAGGCAGAAGAGAGGGTGATGTTCTTGACGTCCTATGTACTTTGTATGGCATGTTTGTGAATATTCAGACGGCACTTCACATTGATCTAGCAAAGATAGACACGACCGAGTACATGATACCTCAGTCGCGCGAAAACCGTAGGAAAAAGTTGACAATGATAGCGACTTGAAAAAAACTGGTTACGTTCATTTGGCGGAGATGAAGGGCAAGAAACTCACTGAGAAGTGCGACACACAGGACGGTCTGTGTAGATCCGATCAGTACGCTGAGCCGCACAAACAACAGAGATGCTGATACTGACCGGTCCTACGCGATCATCATAAGGTCCACGGCCACCGCGGCGGATGGACGCAGCCCGCCAGTGGTAAGTGTACAAAGCGTACACCATCACGGCCATGGCTGTTTGTGTCAGATGTGCACGCTTGGCCCCAAATACCCGGGTGACGTACCGACGGCTGAAAACATGGCGGCACTGATCTTTCCAACCTGAGAACCGGATCAGCATAACATCTCCAGGCGAAAAAGAGATGCGCACCTGATCGCCAAAGTTGAGTAGACCGACGGCAAGGCCGCCGAGGACGACGGTGAAGTGGAGCCAGGACAAAAAGGTTCTCTCGTTGGCGAACGAGACTTTTGGTTCCACCCTGATTGGGAGGGCTATGCGCTTTGAAGCAGTACGTTGGAGGAGGGGCTGGGTCGACATCTCGGCCTGGCTCGGATGTGATCAAAGTTGTTGTTGGCAAAGGGTATACTAGAGACCGGCAATCAAACCGGCAATTACAACCCAGTCCGATTTCTCTATATGGAATATTAGCCCCTGAGCCTGTAGTTGGCATCCTTGGAGGAGATGCTGTAGAGCTGCGGTATTTATTATCCCGGCTATCGTGCTGTGTGTTTTCGACCCAACCATGTTACTACCAACACTACAACAAGAGACCGAATACGTGGATATACGTCCCAATCACCGCGAACCGGCTAGCTTTTACGAGAAATGGGTGGACCAATGTCCGTGTTCCCTTGCCACCCTCGTCCCGCTTTCGGGCGCTAACCTTCATTACAGCCTCTGCAAAGCATGCCACCCCAGAGCTAGTTGCGTAAGTCTTCACGGGTGCTCCATGGACGACATTCATCAAGCGACTGACTCGGTCTTTCTTTCGCAGCGCGAACGCCCTACGGAGTTTTTACCCAAAGTGTTCTCTCGTCGTCTCGGAAGACCACAGGCTCAGCAGCCTCCCCACCCTGCCCGATATCACGATCCATCCTTCAGAAGCAAATTCACAACAGCTCTTGAACGTCGTATTTCGACCAGCGCCCAGAGGGATCGGGGGAAAGGCGGCCGGGTCGCTTGTCGACGACGCACTCTTTTGCACTTTCAAGCTCACTTGGAATGTAAGCCATCTTCTTCTATTCGTCGAACATGACTATATTTCTTTGAGCAGGGTAACGACTTCGTCGTATACATCACAAAGGTATAAGTGGCATAGACTTATAAGCCTTTGGCACGCGCTGACATGCTGGCTAGTTTCAAAACGGGAACTTCCTCAAGGCCGTCCATTTCTTTCTCCATGAGGGTCCTGAGCAACGTGCGCGAGACCTCGTGCTCGCTACTTGCCTCTATGCAGAACAAATCCACGATGAGATCTGGGTCTACAATCGCTTCTGGTCCAAAGACAGTGCACTCTGGAACGATATCAAGGGCTGCTCTTGGGATGACGTTGTCATGAAGGAGGAAAGTAAGCAGGCCCTACAGAAAGACATATACGGGTTTTTTAGATCAGAGACGACGTACAAGAAACTGTCCATTCCCTGGAAGGTTGGTATTCGTAGTACTTGAGCGTCGTGGCTGTTATACTCAAATTCTTCATAGCGTGGTTTGATCTTGTATGGACCCCCAGGCAAGATACTTGGTCAAATGACTCGCACGCATGCTGACGAGACTCGCTAGGCAACGGCAAGACTATGAGCATCAAAGCCATTATGAGCACCTGCAGTGAACGTGGGTTCACCCCGCTCTACGTGAAATCTTTCCAGAGTGCGTACAGACACCCAATCAAACGAGCGCAAGGTACTTACATGAACCCAAAAGGTCCTCAGGGCGAAGAAGCAGCCATGCAGAGCGTCTTTTCCCAAACACGCCAGATGGCCCCGTGTGTGGTATGTGTTGGTCGAACAAATACTTTGTAAATCACCTTAACCGTCTATCATTTAGTTGATATTGGAGGATCTTGATAGTCTAATCAACGATCGGAACCGATCATTTTTCCTCAACCAACTGGATGGGCTTGAAGGGAACGATGGCTTGCTCGTCATTGCTTCTACCAACCATTTTGATAAACTCGACCCTGGCTTGTCCAGTCGGCCCAGCAGGTTCGATAGGAGATAGTAAGTCGACGAACACCCACTAGTGCTTGCGCTAACTGGTTGGGTAGTCTGTTTGATGATCCTGATTACCAAGCGCGAGTGCTCTACGCCAAGTATTGGCAAGAGAAACTCAAGGACAACGACGAACTATCATTCCCGGATTCTCTCGCCCAGGAAGTGGCAAACCTGACAGAAGGATTTAGTTTTGCGTATCTGAAAGAAACATTGTAAGTTGTCAGACCTTTGACGCGTAGTATCAGATCTCATACCTGCCGTTTGTGGCTTTGCTCAGCGTGTCAGCCCTCGTGCGGATTACCAATTCAGATTCGAGCGAGCCGGAACCATTCTCGGTCGTGCTGAAGGATCAGATCATGATCCTTCGCAAGGAGCTTGGAAACCAGACTCCAGCTGCCGAGCAGGCTTCTCACGAATCTCGTGAATCGAGGGAACCTAACCAGACTCCAGTTTCCGAGCACGCGTCTCCCTTGCCAGCAACCGTTTCTCTCGACGAGTCGGTTTTTGGCCCGAGGCTACCGTCGGTGTATTCTTTCCCGTCCGGATCTCGACTCCGTCCATTTCTTGGAGGAACATCAACCTTCCGACAATCTCAGGTTCCTCACGCTCCACAGTCCGCATATCCGCAGATGATGCCCGGTTCTTTACCGGCCACGAGCACGGACATGCTGAAAGCCTCTACGAGTCCGTCCGCAACCTCAGGCTGGCGCGCACGAGTGACAACCACCAGTACTAACGACAGCCAGAGGAGTCCTCTCACCACAGACATTCCCCGGCCGATCATCAGGCTTAGCAAGATTGATGGTGAGAATCAACGTTCAGGTCTTGAATAACCTGCGACCATGATCTGAAGAACTCGTGTATTGCGTAACATATTTACTGTCGTTGTGTTTTCATGTCGTAGATTGGCATGTGATTCAAGTTGTTTGGTGTCACCGAGCTGTTGTCCAGAGTCTGTGTGATTCTACACTGAGCGCACGGCATTTAGCAGACACGTACCAACTTGGGGCGTGCTTAAGGTCTCGAGTCCACTGATGTTCCTACTCAGCCCCGCCGGAGGTCGATTTCCTGTCGGTGCGACAACTTTCAAATTGGCTGTTCCGCGGTGCACGATCGGCAACGCCAAGGTCCGCTCCGGAATTTCTTCCAACTTGAAATCTGCCCTCGTGCTCGAGGAAGTCGCCTTCACCGCCTATTATCCTGCTCGCGTCCCGTCGCAAAGCACCCCAAGAGGCCTTGCATGGCTACTTCGGTTCGTCTCAGCACCCTATTTCGCTTGCGTTGCTGAGACCACGCCTACAGTCCGTTGGGAGCATCGTTGCAAGGCTATAGCAACTATTCCGGTAACTCGCCGAGTTCTGATCCTTGCAGCTTTACTAACGTTAAGGCTAGGCTTATCTTTTTGGATTCTATGGCCTCTGGTGTATCTCTTTGGCATCTTGCTCAAAGTCTGTAATGCCTTCTCACATAGTCTCGTGCACAACTGGTCTGACTGCATCTGTAGATACCCGTTCATCCTGGAGCACCGCTCCTTAACCCTTACAAAACCACACAAGACGACACTTCCAAGCATTCTCCATGGCCGCTTGTCATATTCTCTCATGGATTGGGGGGCAGTAGAACCGCGTACAGGTGACTCCGGCTATCCTCTGATGGTCCCCATCGCTGACTAGCACAGCCAACTCTGCACGCGCATCGCGTCTACTGGACGCGTGGTGCTTGCCATGGAGCACCGGGATGGATCGGGCCACGCTGCCATGCCTTCGTCCTCTGACCCGACAATATACATAAAGGAGGCCAACCTAATGTAAGCTGACGTTTCGATATCGACAGTCACTGGCCTTGACTGTTTTCGATTCCAAGCTGGCCACCTGATCATCCTGCTGAAGAGTGTAACATGCTATCTTTTCGAGGCGAACAACTTGACTTTAGAACAAGGGAGATATACCACGCTTTCCGAGCGATTCGAAATTTGGTCCGCGACGGTCCCGAAGATACTCCATATTCTTTGGAAACCACAGAAGATACCCCTATAGATTGGTCAACGTGGTCAGCCGGTCCCCAGAAACCGATCGAATGCGAGGAAAACGTCATTCTTGCCGGACACTCGTTTGGAGGAGCCACCGTCGTGAGTATCCAAGTCATCGTTTCATTTGCGAGAAAAACGTCGACCGAGCAACAGCTATCTATTCTATCTACTCCACCCCCGGTTAACGAGCCTCCAATACCTGTTCAGAAAGCCCTGGTACTTGATCCCTGGCTTGAGCCACTGCCTTCTCCGGGTCCATTACCCCACCGTAGATTCAAAGAGGGGAGCGTACCTAGCATACTGGTCATAAATTCGGAAAGGTTCACGCTTTGGAAGGATCATTTCGACCGCTTGATGGAAGTTGGAAAGTCTTGGACAGAGGGCCGGTGGGAGTTGTTGACGATCGGTGCGTTCTGTTTCACGTCCGATGAGAGTGCAGGGTCTGAACGTCTCAAAGTTGGGTGTGAACACGTCCATTTCTCGGACTTTCGGGTCTTGCCACTCATATCTAGCAAGAAGGCGCAATCGATTTTAGACAGGATACTGGGTCTCTCCTTGGCGTTTCTGGATGGAGATGGGACTCGGGCGATCGCGGGGAAATTAGAGTAATCGGCCAACGGGCTGACAGTAGACCAAAACGACAAATATTAGGGAATTTGGGCGATGTCATCGCTCACTAATATGAGTTTGTATGACTCGAGAGCGCTAGATTAGATAACGTCGGATGACTCTACATCTACGGTACTAGTAGTAACATTTTGTTTCACCATCTACGCTATGGCTGCACAGGTGGACGCTTCCGACGCCTCCCGTTCTCTGTTCCAATCCATAGGATTATCCAAGGCCAAGGCAGCAGAGGCAGCAAAGAGCGCAAAGAGTGCCGCTATTCTGAAGAATCTCATACTCGCACATGATCTTGCCTCTACGTCTGATCCTCTCGGGGAGAAACGGGCCGTGCTAATCGCAGCGCTCGCCGTCCAGCTTACCAAGGCTCCCAACGTTGACGATGCCAAGCAAACCTATATCATCAAAGCCATCCGCGACGAGAAGCTCAAGTCAGTGGATCAAGTAAACGGTACGTTGTCTCGCTGTCACATCACCTTTTCCCCAAGCGATCGATGAACGTTGTGATCCACAGTGGCTACTAAATTCCTCGACTCGCGCTCGCTCCCGGTGGACGAGGCCGAGTTCGAGGAGACTTGTGGCGTCGGTGAGTCGGCGTGCAATCTCTTGTGGTTTCGTTGGACGATTTCGACGGATCGTTGCGATTAGGGTTCAACATCACCTCGGAACAATTGGATGCTCTCGTCCACGAGCACATTCGGTCGAACTCTGTGTCCGGGTGGACCAGTCTTGGAGTCGTTATCGGTGGATTGAAGAACACCCCTTCTCTACGATGGGCGAATCCGCTTGAGGTAAAGAATGCGGTGGAGCGCATCTTCACGCAAAATTTTGGCGCAAAAGGGACTGCGAAACCCAAAGCAAAGGTGGGCGACGTTGATCGTGCATAGTGACTTGTCTGACGATTCTCTCACCAGGAGTCCAAGAAGGAAACAGACGTGTTAGCTACTGCCACAGAAACGTCGGACAATGCCGCAACGCAAGGCTCTGATGCTGCACAAGGAGCCAGATCTAGGAAGGTGGTGTTCGAGGAAGGCTTTCTAGGCGCGCTCCACAAACCCGGCGAAAACCCGCAGATCAAACCTGAACTTCGTGACAAACACTTGGCTGCTACCGGTGGTAGAGTTCATACTCGGTTCCCGCCAGAACCCAACGGGTATCTGCACATCGGTCACTGCAAAGCCATTTTCGTGGACTTTGGCTATGCTGCGCATCATGGCGGGAGAACATATCTTCGATTCGACGACACCAATCCCGAGAAGGAGGAAGAGAGGTACTTTACAAGCATCATCGAAGTCGTTCGATGGCTCGGCTTCGAGCCATGGAAGATCACCTACTCGAGCGATTACTTTGACCAGCTATATGAGCTCGCCGTCGAGCTGATTAAACGAGACAAGGCATATGTTTGTCATTGTTCCCGTGAGTGAAGACCGGTCAGCTCTCTACTATTTACTCACACGTTTTGCTCAGAGGAGCAGATGAAGGCCGATAGGGGTGAAAAGGTGTCTGCTCCCCGAGCATGTATACACAGGGAAAGACCAGTCGAGGAGTCCCTTGCTGAGTTCCAGAAAATGAAGGATGGCTTCTATCATCCCAAAGAAGCGTTTTTGCGTATGAAGCAGGATCTGACCGATCCTAATCCCAAGATGTGGGACCTGACGGCCTATCGGGTTCTGGACGCGTCGCATCATCGAACGCGCGACAAATGGAGAATATACCCCACATATGATTATACGCACTGTCTCGTGGACAGCTTCGAGAACATATCGTACGTCATTCAACGTGTTCTGCGTTGTCGAATTATGGACTTACCGACGTGTAGACATTCACTGTGCACCACAGAGTTCGTGACTTCCCGCCAGTCGTATGAGTGGCTTTGCGACGCACTCGAAATCTACAAACCGAGGCAGTCCGAATTTGGGAGGTTGAATGTGACAGGGACGATAAATTCGAAACGTAAAATCCTACAGCTGGTCAACGAAGGATATGTTACTGGATGGGACGACCCAAGGCTTCACACCGTCATCGCACTTCGCCGTCGAGGAGTTCCCCCGGAAGCGCTTTTGTCTTTCGTGAGCACTCTCGGGGTATCCACAGCCGAGTCCAACATCCAGATTGCGCGTTTCGATCATGCGATTAGGCAATTTCTGGAGGGAACAGCACCGCGACTACTGATGGTGCTACGTCCCCTCAAAGTCACTATCGAGAACCTTCCTGAGGATTACGTCTTCATGGTGGAGAAGCCGTTGCATCCCAAAGTCCCCGAGCTTGGAACGTCCATTATTCCGTTCACGCGCACTATCTATATCGATGCCGATGATTTCAGGCTAGAGGACTCCAAAGATTACTTCCGGCTCGCCCCAGGAAAGACCGTCGGTCTTTTCCAAGCGCCGCACCCCATCACATGCACGTCATACAAGACGGACCCTTCCACAGGTCAAGTTACGGAACTCGTCTGCAGGCTCGAGGACAAGGGCAACGTCAAACCGAAATCATACATCCAGTGGGTTGCAGAACATGCACCGTCTGGAAGCCCTGTGCGTGTGGACGAGGCGCGGATCTTCTATCCCCTGTTCAAGAGCGACAACCCGTTGGCCGCGGTACCCGACTTCAAGGCGGATATCAATCCGCACAGCATGGACGTCGTCAAAGGTGCCATCGTCGAAGTCGGGTTCTGGCCGTTGGCACGGGAGTCTTTGAAAAACGCGCTTGCAGAAGCCAGGGGTCGTGCAGAGAAGTCGAAAGTTGAAGGGGCACAGCAGTTCTTGGACCCTGGGACTCCCGTAGTCACTCCTGAACAGCTGGTCGGCAAGGAGTGTATTCGCTTCCAGGGCCTGCGTGTTGCATACTTCTCCGTGGACTCGGATTCCCGCTTATCGGTGCTTGATGATCCATCGAATCCATCCGGTATGAACCAGGGTGATGTCTTGGTACTCAACAGGATAGTCAGTTTGAAGGAGGACGCAGGGAAGGGAGCGTAAAGATGATTGGTAGGATGTCATTACATGGCCGCATATATGCTAAGCAGCTACCAGTGCATGTAGCCCATAGATCTCTTTTCGTACAGTATAATAGACACTCGAGACGTTGCCCTCGAGCTCGACTTTCCCCCGTCCAGTCTTGCGGACCGCGACGGTGTCTTCTATACCGTCCGTTGGCCGGTCTCGTCTGGCTCCCGCGCCGCAGACAAGAACACCCTCGCCAATGAGTTCCGCTGGTATCCCGATGGACGCGAGTCTGACCTTGAGAACTGTCAGTTTGAGCTCTCCGATCATCGTCGAACGCGGAAGCGGTCGTGCGAGCCTCGAACCGAGCAGCCGATTACGAGGAACGTCCGTCCTGACATGTGCATCGGCTGGTATTGAAACCCCAGATGGCTCGAGGATGGGTATAGTGGAGCTGAAGTGGTTCACCACGCGTCCAGTCACGTAACCGACTTCGTTGTCTTCAAACTACCGACCGATAAGCGATACCATCCACAGGCAATGAGGCTGGTTACGTACCCGCGACATTTTGAGCGTGCTCAGCAATTCGTCGCTTAGTGAAATGGAGAAGCTGTTGGTCTGCTGCCCAATTTGCACGCTCTCCCCCGTTCCGGGGGCGTAAATGTCTTTGGTCATCGCCCGGATTTGCCCACAGCTTTCAATAAGTGCTGTCGCCGCATCCATGGAGGCGTGCACCAAAATCTGCGGGTTGGGGGGTTAATCCAATTCCTGCTGCTTGCGACATTTAAAGTACCATTTTGCGAGGATTGACTTGCGGTACTATGGTTTTGACGGCACGGCCATCATTGAGACCCTCCATATCAATGAAAAGGAGACGACAGGCTAGTTGGATCTCGATCTCGGACGTCACGAACTTTGAAGGCGTTTCTTGCACCGCAGTCTGCAGGAGTGTCGGTCAATTAGGTCATGCCCTCTGAAGGAAGGAGAATGTGACCTTTGCGTCCTCTTCCGCCTGTCTCCGTTTCGCCTCTTTGACTTCGTCGGATTCTGCGTCTTGCTCAAAGACCTTACCTCGACGTAACCACATTCCAACGTCAATGGTTTCCCCATATTCATCGACCTTCCGTTTCTTTTCAACATACGGGAACATGCGGAATCGTTGTGCATGACCGCCTGCATTCTTGAAAAACGAAGTGGCCTTGGAGACGTTTCCTTTAAGGTAGATATCGAACGATAGCAACGTTTTGGTCAGGCCATCATCCATATCAAGTCCCCAGTCGGCACTATCCTCGATTTTCTCCGCTTTTCGTCTAGCCGAAGAGGTTGGCACCACAGAATCACCGTCAGCCATGTCCATCTGATCGTCGTTCAATGCGCGCTCGACTTCATCTTCATCATCCTCGTCAGAGTCGGATTCCTCATCGGAATCGTCCTCGTCCGCCTCGAGCATGCGTTGATTACGGACAATGGCAGCTTGTTGCGCCGCTTCCTTTTCTTTAGTTGCGCGTTCTCTAGCAAGGTAAGATTCCAGTTCGGCACCCTGGAGGGGGACTTTTGAATTCATCTGAGAGGGTTTAAGCACCAAACTTTCGACCTGGAATGATATAAAGGTACCCTCAGGTGGAGTGATCCATCCATCATGACGTTGTTGCCTATTTTGCCCTTGTCCCAGGTATCGTCGCCTCTTTGAGAGTCGTTCCATCTATCGAAGAGCATGCGAGAAAGAGTCCCTTCTTCACCTCTGCTCGTAAGGAGTATGACATTGTCGGGAACCGCTGCAAAGTCTGCAAACAACGACCTGGAAGGTCCGTGTGAAAGAGACGCCGGAACGGCAAGGATGAGTTTCGGTTCTCTCGACGAGTATTTCTGAACGAGTGTCTGGGGGTTCAGAAAAAACTCGAGATATCTGGAAGGAGCGTGAGCAGGGCAACAGAAAGGAGAATTGTGTGCGCACTTGAACCGCAGCGCAAATGCGCCTAATGCTTCGTCATCCGCTTCATCGTCTGCTCTTCGTCTTTTGGATCCCGTTTTACCAGATCCATCGACGCCGACATCCTCTTTGCTGACGGTACCACCTACCCATTCCATCATACTCCGGACGAATGTCAGCATTTCACGTCCATTGCGAGATAAAAGGCAGATAGGATAGCGGAAGTCTGCGTATTTCCAGTGTTGGTCTAGGAGGACGAGCAACTCGAGTAAGCGAGGGCCGCCATCACAGGGCAACAGAAGAGAGCATCTGGATGACAAGGTAGCACCGATGGCGTCTGGAAGACAGAGAATGAGGTACTCGGGAGTGAAGGGGGACAAGGACGATGCGCACCGATCATGGCAGCATCACGGTCTTTTCTTCGGCTCGTTGTGACGTTTGCTCGATCTGCGTCGGTTATGAAAAGGTCTGGGCGAGCGAGCGGCTCGAAAATGCCACCCGCAGACGCTCGAAAGAGGACTGTGCCGTCGAGATGACGCTCTCTCATGTGGTTCATGTTGACTGCATATACGATCGTGCCAGCTGATGGAGAACGAATTTTCCATATTGTGCCGCCGAGTGTATGTCCTGCAGAAAAGGGCGTGATGGTAATACCCTGACACTTGCCTGGACAGTATGGTGAGGAGAAACGCGATTGAAGGCACACCAAAACTAACCCTGGAGGTGTGTGGGTTGGGAATATCTGAGGGTGTTTACAGCATCATAGGCTTCGTGAACCTGGTTTGCGGTGGCGATGTACTTTGGAGAAGGAGAATCGGGTGAGGTGGGAGCTTGAGCCCCAGTATCAATGAGTGACTCCTCGTCCGGGACTTGTTGTTCGTCGCGTATCCCTTCGATGTCCTCAAGGGTGACAATGCGTGCCATTGCCTGGACTGGGATGGTCGTATATGCGGGCGCTTTGAGGCCCCAGCGGGCATACGCGTAGGCATAGAGGCCGGCATGGGAGAGGTCGCCATGGGAGAGGAGGACGAGGTCGATGGTGGGTGCGCACTCTCGGAAGGCGGCGCAGTAGGCGACGACGAGGGGAGAGTTTTCCTGAGACCAGTCTGGAGATCCGCAGTCCAGGAGGACGCGGACGTCGTCGATCTGGAGGAGATACGCGAGAGGGACGACGCTGTCTGCACCGACCGCGCCTGCGAGTGGTCTGAACGTGATCATATGCGCAGAGAATAAATATTATGTAATTTAGACGATGTAGCCGAAGCGTGGGAATGTATTAGATAATGGCCATGTGTTTCTCGACCTTTTAACCCTCGGCCCTCAGCTGTTCTGGGTCATCCTCGCCTTTCTCCAAAGTAAGTTCTTCACGCGTCTCCTCACGCGTCCGCCCGCCTCACCTCCTCACCTCTCTAGCAAAATCATGCGTGAAGTCATCTCTGTCCACGTCGGCCAAGCTGGTGTCCAGATTGGAAACGCCTGTTGTACGTCCGCGCGCCATGCACGCGTCGCGCACGTTTCCATAATCAATCAGTGCTAATCCTTTACCACAGGGGAGCTCTACACTGTCGAACACGGTCTCAGTGTAATTTTATTTCCCCATTGTCTCTTATTCCGTCTAGCTGATCCGACATGTCTAGCCCGATGGTCGCCTTATCGAAGGCTCGCCGTCCGCTAACGACGATGGCTTCAGCACGTTTTTCTCCGAGACCTCCTCGGGAAAACACGTGCCTCGGTCACTTTACATTGACCTCGAGCCGAATGTGATTGACGAGGTTCGGACTGGCACCTACAGGAGTCTCTTCCACCCAGAGACCCTGGTCACTGGTAAAGAAGATGCCGCCAGCAACTGTACGTCGTTTCACACGTCTGTATGTTTCGTTATCTCATCCGATCCGTTCAAGATGCCCGTGGTCATTACACGATCGGCAAGGAGCAGATCGACACCGTCATGGACAAGGTTCGTCGGCTCGCCGACAACTGCGCCGGTTTGCAGGGATTCTTCGTGTTCCATTCCTTTGGTGGTGGTACTGGATCGGGCTTTGGTGCTTTGATTCTCGAGCGTCTTTCTACCGACTACGGCAAAAAGTCAAAGTTGGAGTTCAGCGTGTACCCTGCTCCGACAATGGCAAACTCTGTCGTTGAGCCCTACAATTCCGTCTTGACGACCCACACGACCCTCGAGCATTCCGATTGCTCGTTCATGGTATGTTGGAATATTACATATCTTTGTACGGCACGCTTACCCCAATCTAATCCAATCAGGTTGACAACGAGGCTATTTACGACATTTGTAAACGTAATCTGACCATCACGTCGCCTAGCTTCACGAACTTGAACCGCTTGATCGCACAAGTTGTCTCATCAATCACTGCCTCGTTGCGGTTCGATGGCTCTCTCAATGTAGATCTTAACGAATTCCAGACCAACTTGGTTCCGTGAGTGTTGTAGTGTGCTCGACTGGTGCTTGAGTTGATTGCCTGTAGTTTCCCTCGTATTCATTTCCCTTTGGCTACCTTTGCTCCAATCATCTCTGCTGAGAAAGCTCATCACGAACAAAATTCGGTTGCAGACATGACCTTCTCGTGTTTCGAGACCGGCAACCAAATGGTCAAGTGCGATCCCCGAGAGGGCAAATACAGTACGTCAAATTACACGTTGCACTCGCCCTCTATTGAATCGAGTGCTAGTGGCTTGCGCGTTGCTCTACCGTGGCGATGTCGTCCCCAAGGACGTCAACGCGGCCGTCAGCGTCATCAAAACCCGCCGCACTATTCAATTCGTGGACTGGTGCCCCACTGGCTTCAAGCTGGGCATTTGCAACGAGCCACCTGCTCACATCCCGGGTGGTGATCTTGCCAAGGTGTCTCGCAGCATGTGCATGTTGTCGAACACGACGGCGATCTCCAGCGCGTGGAGCCGCCTGGACCACAAATTTGATCTCTTGTACTCCAAGCGTGCCTTTGTGCATTGGTACGTTGGCGAGGGCATGGAAGAGGGCGAGTTTTCGGAAGCACGTGAGGACCTCGCTGCGCTCGAAAAGGACTACGAGGAGGTTGGCATCGACTCTGCAGACGTGGAGGACGGAGGGGAGTATTAGATATACGACCTGATTGCACGTTCACTTTTTGCATGATTTCTCCTGGTTCTTCTCTCTACGAAGCTAGTTTTTGTAATCTGTTTCTTCTGGATGGATGATGAATTTTATGATACCGTTGACGATATACCTGAATGTGTGTGTGCAGGAATATAAAAAAAACATTGGCGGTCCGAAAAATGTTTACGTTCGTCTTGCTCCGCTCCGAGAGGATTAGGATTGGGCCGATGAAATTTCCAAAACAAGAATGATACCCCGACAAATTTCACCGAGGTATAATTATAATTATTTTTATCAGGTTGATTTCTTCCTGCTTCACCACCATCTACTGTTTAGCTCTCCACCATGCGCGAAGTCATCTCTCTCCACGTCGGTCAAGCTGGTGTACAAATCGGCAATGCATGCTGTAAGCTCTTCATACCCTTCGTCATCCTCGCCGACTCACAACACCTTCTAGGGGAGCTCTACACCTTGGAGCATGGTCTGAGTGTACGCCGTTCTCCCTTCTCTCTTCCCGGGTCACGCTCTAACTAGACTTTTCAGCCCGACGGTCGTCTTTCAGACCCTGCTACAAGCAATGATCAGGGTTTTTCAACATTCTTCTCAGAAACCGGTTCCGGGAAGCACGTCCCTCGTTCCCTCTACATTGATTTGGAGCCCGGTGTCGTGGATGAGGTCAAGATCGGTCCATATAGATCACTCTTCCACCCCGAGACAATGATCACTGGCAAGGAGGATGCCGCCAACAATTGTAAGCACGTGTTTTGTGTCAACGCGCGCAAGTCGCTCATCGCTCCTCAATCGCCATCTCATCGCAGACGCCCGTGGACATTATACCGTAGGAAAGGAGCTCATAGATCCAGTCATGGATAAGTTGCGTCGCCTCGCCGACAACTGTTCTGGTCTGCAAGGTTTTTTCGTCTTCCACTCCTTCGGTGGCGGTACTGGATCAGGCTTTGGCGCGCTTTTATTGGAACGGCTCTCGACTGACTACGGGAAGAAGTCCAAACTGGAGTTCTGCGTATACCCTGCCCCGCAGCTCTCTAGCTCCGTCGTCGAACCGTACAACTCTGTTCTCACAACTCACACCACTCTTGAGCACTCGGACTGCTCTTTTATGGTAAGCCCTAGACCAAAAGAAAAATCGATGGTATTCTAATGCATTCTCTTGACAGGTGGATAACGAAGCCATTTACTCCATCTGCAAAAAGAACCTGGGCGTCTCACTACCCAGCTTCGTCAACCTGAACCGCCTAATTGCGCAGGTTGTTTCCTCGATCACTGCTTCTCTGCGGTTCGACGGCTCCCTGAACGTCGACTTGAACGAGTTTCAGACTAACTTGGTTCCGTGAGTGATCTATTGATCAAGCTTCCTTCTCTTTTTCCTAAAACATTTGTCTAGCTTCCCACGTATTCACTTCCCGCTTGCAACTTATGCGCCATTGCTTTCCGCGGAGAAAGCTACTCATGAGCAGAACTCTGTGAATGAGATGACTTTCTCTTGCTTCGAGAGCGGACATCAGATGGTGAGTTTGCTGGGGTGATACCGCCGTCTAGTTGAACTAACTCCCCCTTAGGTGAAATGTGACCCCAAAGAAGGCAAATATAGTACGTTAGCAATGCAATCACTCTTCGAATGTGCTGAACCTTCAAACAGTGGCGTGTGCCCTCTTGTACCGTGGGGATGTCGTTCCAAAGGATGTCCAGGCAGCCGTTGCCACCATTAAAACAAAGAAGACGATCCAGTTTGTCGACTGGTGTCCCACTGGCTTCAAGCTCGGCATTTGCAATGAAGCTCCGGCCCACATCCCCTCGGGCGACCTTGCAAAAACAAGCCGCAGTCTCTGCATGTTGTCAAAGTAAGTCCTCGGAGTTTATGTGTGCTGATCACCTAACCTTGTGATCTAGCACTACTGCCATATCTGTCGCGTGGAGTCGCCTCGGTCAGTCCTTGGAGTAGACAACCAGTTTCCTATATAATTATTGACGCTGTGCCAGATTACAAGTTTGATTTGATGTACTCAAAGCGCGCTTTCGTTCACTGGTATGTTGGTGAAGGAATGGAAGAGGTGCGTTGTCTCTTCTTCACGACTTAATGAACCTCACCCTGTCATAGGGCGAATTTTCTGAAGCTCGAGAGGATCTTGCTGCTCTGGAAAAGGATTATGAAGAGGTGGGTACCGACTCAGCGGACGCCGAAGAGGAGAACGCCGAATATTAGGCGATTCGCTCTAGTTTCTTCGTTTCGATTTCCCGCAGATATATTATTATGGATAGGCAATTTAGATTAAGTACTTGTCAGCACTTGCTTAACGGCGACTAAAACTCCATCCAAATTATATTTCTACTAAAGATCCATCTTTTGCATTGGCCTCTGTATTGTGTTTAGGGTATTCCACCGAAGTCAGGTAGATGGTTATGTCCATGCCAGGTCCATTCTTATTGAGCGCTGTCGAAACACTGGTGCAATCAGTACTGGTGCCCTCAAACGACAGGCCGGATAATTTTACCTCGACAAATCCTGCACTAGATAAAAACAACCTTCAGACGCATTCTCAGCGGCTTTGAGCATCTGCTGCCTTGAATGGGTAGTCAGCAGGCCGATTACCCTCGACCCGGCGGCCAAGCCGCTCATGACACCAGCAGGTGCATCTTCTACAACAACGCCTGATTATGAAAATGCGTCAATGCCATAGCTCGGAAAGTGAATTCCTCACAATCGGCGGCACTGACACCACACCTAGTGGCCCCCTCAAGGTATGGTTCTGGACTTTGATGGAGTGTTGTTATGCAGATCAATGGGCAACGAACGGGAGGGCATTACTGTGGTTTCCCGTTGCGTACGTCATCCGCAGTCACGAAATTGTCTGGAGCATCTATGTTTGATGCTTTCAAGGCGGCGGTGGCATAAGCTCTCGCCGCAGACGTGCAGATCGTCCACCGCTGGTTTGGTTTACTCTTCGCAGACGACAACTGTGGGGTGGAGTTAATGGCCTGGCGAAAGAACAGAAGAACAGAACGAACGACTCGCATTGTCGAGGATAGGGCGTACACCAGGGAGCATCTTGATCCCGTTCTCTGCAGACTCGATGATGGCTCGTTCGAAACGGCCAACTTCGTCCTGATCGATCAGCAACGATCAGCGGGAGGAAAGTCGGGCGAGTCGGGAGACAACAAGAGACCTCGAGAAGTTCTGGATCGGTGATGCCACACCACTTTACAAGGTTATCTTTGGTTCTGACGCCGTGCGAGCCTGCAAACGAGCGGGGTCAGACAATGGTTCAGCTTGAGAAGCAGGGATTAGTTACTGTGCAGGATCGTCTCTACGTCGAGGCCGGGGTACGTCTTTGCAAAGGTCGTCCAGGCGCCGACGACGCCGATAGTCGAATCGATCAGCGTGCCGTCCATGTCGAACAATCTGGTTACTTGCTATAAGTCATCATGGCAAACGATTGGGATGCTTGGAAGCGGGACTTACACCGCGCCGACATGGAACTTTACTTCGGTCATGGTACCAGCTAGTGATGGAAATGAAGACCTTTCGGAGGGAGGGATTCCGGGTCCTCCGAGTCCGAGGCATCTGAGATTGTTTGGATCTAAAGCCGCCGTCAAAACAAACGCTTGCTAGATGTCCCAATATGGACACCACAAAGATGCCGCGACGTCGCCAACAGTACACGCAGGAAAGCATCGACCAACAACTACAGCAGATACATCTTCTCGATGCATCCTCCTCCTCCGAGAACCTGGAACAGCTTGGTCCCATTATCAAACAGATCCATGCAAATCGACAGCAGGAGATTTACTTGCGCAACCTTCAAGCTCTCATCGAGGCAAAGGACGCAGAGATAGAGGGTATATGCACAGAGAACTATCAAGAGTTCATTTCCTCCATCTCTACCCTCTTCACAATCAAATCATACACCACCAACCTCCGCGAGAAGATCGCCACGTTGGATGAAGGCGTTGGGCAGCTAGGGAAGGAACTCGTCGAAAAAAAGAGGACCTTGCTGCAATCCAAGAAGACAGCTTCCAACCTCGATGAAGCTATTGACACGCTCCAGGCTTGCTTGAAGCTTCTCGACGTCATCGACCGCATTGGCGACATGATCAAAGAGGGCAGGTTTTGGAGCGCCCTGCGCGTGAGTCGAACGAAAATTGAACGACCCTCATGCTAATCTACTACTCCCGAGTCTCTGGAAGACATTCAGACCATGCCATTGACATCTCTGTCACAGACACCGTTATACCAGCATATACTGTCTTCTCTGCCTTCACTCCGGATCCAGGTCCAAAATGCTGTTACTGCATCCATGAAACAGTGGTTACTCGAGATTAGAAACGTCACTGCTTTAGTTGGGAGGTCCGCCATGGAGGTCATGGAGTCACGCACGCGAAAGTGGAGAGCCCGACGCGAAAAGGATCCAATGCTGAGATCAAGTCGCGTGGGCAGTGCGGTTGAATTGGTCACATATGAAAGAACCGATAGTAAGTCCAGTCTGTATTAAATCGGTCATGGCTTAGAAACACCGTGATGCGCAGTTAATGTTCTCGACAAGGAGAAGATTGGTGTCGATTTCAAACCATTGTACCAATGCGTCCATATCTACATTTCCTTGGATTCGCTCGACGATCTCCGTACTTCCTACCAATCTGATCGCAAGGTTCGCCAAATCTCACTTTGTTCATGGACGGTGCTGACCCTTCGTCCAGGCTCAGTCGGACCTCATTCTTCCAACACCACTTTCTCTATCTTCACTTCCTGCCCTTCTTGAAGAAATATGTGGCTTTTTCATCATAGAATCACATGTGCTGGATACCACTTCTGGCTTCCGTTCGGAACGGGAGGTGGAGGAACTCTGGGACGCGCTTGTTTCTCAACTATCTTCGGCTATTAGTTCCGCCTTGGTGGAGCAAAGGGATCCCGACACGTTTTTGAAGGTCAAGGAATGTCTAACAGCGTTCGTCATGACACTCGAGGTAATTATAACATGCTGTGCCTTGAATATGACGTCAGTGACCTCGTTTGCACAGTCCTATTCTTATTCAACACATTCTCTTCATGCTCTGACGCTCGCTCTGTTCGAGAAATATACAGGGATTCTGGAAACGGAGTTCAGTCGGAAGCTGGATTCGGTGCGTGCTACGCAAGTGCCGTCTCTCGCTTTCCTCAGGCCAGGCGTCTTTTAGGTCGTGCTCAAAGATGATTACATGCCAATGCACGTTACTACATCGTCTGAGCGAAATTCCGTACTCGGCAGCGTATGGCTGAGCGCGCCTGAGAAGGACAACCTTTCCAAGTAATGCCGTGATTATTCGTAGGTCAGAGACGTGGTTAACTGTTCTCAGGAGTTCCGTACCGCTCACTCTACCGTGGTCCCAAAGCTTTTACCTCTGCTGTCAAGATGTAAGCTTGTTTGCTTCGTGGGGTGACACATTAATGACGCCACGCCCGCAGATCCGAGCCTTCATTCAACAGTTTTATCAATTTGTAGAAGGCGTATCGCAACATCACAGCAACATCGATGATCTTCTGAGTCGGGTGAGGCTGTGTGATTGGCTTGATCTGGCACTTGCTTACGATAGATCGTTGGCAGTCACTCGATAAGCTTCTGTCAAACCATATAGTTGACAGCATAAACAAACGGCTTCAGAGCACATCGGCACTTTCGCAGATCGCACAGATTGTGACCAATTTAGAATTTTTCGAGGTAGCTTGCATCGAGTTAGGGCGATCGCTCACCGATCTCAGGTAGTCTTTGCCTATTCGCCGAGGGTCTCGCGAGGTGGTGCTCACTCCTTACAGGTCTACGCAGCGTGGGGGCACGATCCGACTTGCTTCCTCACCCTTCTCAGAGCCATTCCAACGATCTCGGAGACGAATCACAGCCCTCATTACCTCAAAGCTTGATGACTTTTTCGATCTATCTGAATATGACTGGACGCCACAGCGCCGCGAACAGACTCCGAGCATGTATCTTTATGAACTTGTGAACTGGCTCACGACTGTCGTGGATTCCCTTGCACTCAAAGATACTTACAAGGATGATGCCTACAAAGGCGCCGTGGGGTACATTGCCGAGAGTTTCATGGTAAACAGCTCCCCCATATTGTCTGTCCAAGGGCTCATACGAACTCGACGTAGAACTTCATGATTGGTCCCAGCGTGCCGGCGATGAATGAAAATGCAATAGCCAATATGGTGTCCGACATGTCGTTCCTAGAAGGCGAGATTACGAGGATAGGGCGAGCGAGCCTCAATGCATCGTTCACCGAGTTACACTTGGTAAAGCTCTAATTCCGCCCCACTTTTTGCTCTGATAATGGTGCCTGCAGATGGCGAAGATCATCCTCACGGATATTGTACAGGATTATCTGAACCCAAGCATTAGACAGGCATCCTATAGTGAAGTCAAGCCAAAAAGACTGCAAGCACTTTTGGAGAAACTTGCCAGGTATGGGACTACCCGGCGTGACAACCCTTCCAGGGAGAGGGGCGAGAAGCGCAGGAGGGAAGCAGAGGCGTTGCACAGAATGACCCTTACACATACCTAGCTATTAGTTGGGACGTCGTAACACCGTTTATTCGAGGCTAGTGCCATGATGGTAAAAATCTATAGCATGGGACAACAAACTAAAACACGCTCGCAATATGTTTGCAAATTATGAAGGCGTGGGAATCGGAAGAGAGTCCCAAGTAATTCAAGAGTAAAAGAAAAGACGGTGTATCATTCAACGCGTCGTGATGGGAGGACAAGTGCACATACGAAACCAACCGAGAAGATATCCATCCAAAGGAATCTCCCTCATCCCCTCCGTTTGTTGATGTTGGTCGCCAACCACTCAAGACCCTCGTACAGCCCATCACCTGATGTGGCGCAAGCGGCCTGCATCAAATTCCACGTCAACCATCTGGGTCTCAATCGAAAGAACTCAAATCGGGAACTGACCTGAATGTACCACGTTCGCTGTCTGAGAGCTTGAAGACCAAGCTTGTCCGTAATCTCAGCAGCGTTCATTGCGTTGGGAAGATCTTGCTTGTTGGCAAATACAAGAAGGAGGGCATCCCGGAGTTCATCCTCGTTCAGCATGCGTTGAAGCTCTTCACGGGCCTCCGAGACACGTTCCCGATCGTTCGAGTCCACCACAAAGATAATTCCCTGTGTGTTCTGGAAGTCTGAAACACGGGGTTGGACAAGCAAATGCGGTAGAATTCCAGAAACGTACAGTGCCTCCAAAGTGGACGGATCTTATCCTGTCCTCCAACATCCCACACAGTGAACGAAATATTCTTATACTCGACAGTCTCGACATTGAAGCCTACGGATTGTAAGAATGCTAAGCCACGCACAACGAGTCAGGTGACTAACCAATCGTAGGAATCGTGGTCACAATCTCGCCAAGCTTAAGCTTGTAGAGGATAGTGGTCTTACCAGCGGCATCAAGGCCAACCTGCATAGACGGGTCGATGAGGGTAGTCAGGGGCAGAGGGCACTGTAGGTTCATACCATCAGAATACCTAAATAAAACAGCAATCTCTATTAGCGTATTTTGGGTGATTGCTGGGTGTGAAGCTTACGCATTTCCTTGTTCTTGAACAGGGTGCGAAAAAGATGTGACATTGAGATACCCATTGTGTGCTACGACGACGAGAAGAAAGACGAGTGGTTTTGTTGTGTCGAGTTGTAAGCTGGAGGTAAAGAGCAAGTTTGCTGTTTGGCAAGGGTAACGTGTGAGAACGGACTTTCGAACTCCGAAAGCGGGTAAGTTGTTGCCGAGAATTGCAAGTTCAGAGTCACGGCTTTTGTACTTTGGTATCTTCCACGTTTACACGTACTCCTGACGAAGAGTCTACGTGTTCTATGCTGCGGAGGTGTCTTTCTAGTCAGCCACTTCCCACACTTCTCGCAACCGTGAATCAAAGAACGAGTCACCCGACCCTAATTAACTTGAAATATCCACCGACGTGTCCCAAAAAGAAGTCGGCGCTCTCGGCTTTCGATCGAGTTACTATTTGCACGAAAGTACCAACGTTGACTGAAAATTCTCCGCGACATCGAGATTCCATCTATGAATGATGAACTGCGAGGTGTGCGCAATAATCCTTTGTCGATAGACTACAGTAATACCGGTGCGATCGATGGCTGTTACCTTCGTTGGCACGTGGAAATCACGACGAAGAACCACTTGCCCCTAGTTTGGCAAGCTCAAATTGAGATCGACACTTTTTTGACCAGATAGTAGTACCTGGTGATTCACCCAAAATATGTTGTATGACAAGAAAAAACCCAATGTATTACCAACCAGAAAAACGGTGAACACGGTATTGAAAGACCAAATGAGATGGATGACAGGCCATTATGTACACCAATGAGGAGAGGAAAGTGAGATCGGTAATCTAAGGAAATAGTGGATACAGTGGGTACAGCGACACAAAACCAGTGAAAGAAAAAGGCTAGAGGGATACAGTCATTGAAGCACGATTAGAGTTGCGTTCGTCCAGTAAGGTATCTTCGACACATGATGCGCCAAAATGTTCACGGTCCGTATCAGAGCGCCAGTCATTGACCGCTCGTGAGAACTAAGTTTGCTCTGCCAGGTGGGCATCCAATTTTTTGCGCCATCCGACATAGTATGGACAGGCTTTGCTTGGCTGATATTTGCAGAGCTCAAATAGGACAAGCTGTTCGTGGAATCCGGCGTTAAACCAGACTTGCTCGCGGGCTAGAGGCCGAGTTTGATGAGAATCGGGAAATAGGCAATACGGAAAGAACCAACCTTGTCGAACTGTTGACATAGCCTCGGTAGCATCAATTCGGCTTGTGCGCATCACTGTGGCGTGTCAATATAAAGCGCGACGGTGTGTGGATTGAAACTACGCACAGTATGCAGCAACTACAGCCGCACTGCGAGTCAGACCTTGGTTGCAGTGGACGAGGACAACTCCCTCGGCCGCAATGGCCCGCTCTATGAATTGACAGGCAGTGGGGAGCCAAATCAATAGATCGGCGAAGTCGACATCTTCGACAGGAATTCGCATATGAACGACGCCAGACTCGGGGATTTCTGCGGGAATTGCATCACTGCAAACGGATACAATATGGGTAACCCGGCGTTCTGTTAACGTCCGTGGCGATCTAGCTGCATGGATACTAGGACATAGTTCAAATCAGGAAATAGTACGTCACGGGGGAAATAAGCGACATACTTTCCGAGATACAGCTTACCGGGGATGATCGTATCGACGTTCTTCCAGCCCATGATTCTTGAATGAGGAGTCTAGAATTCCTTATAGAATGTCCAAACTGACACCGCGATCCATTGTCGGTTTTGTAGTCTCGGAAATGCTCGAGCGTTTAGGCAACCCGGAGGATCGAGTAACCGTATACGCCAACGACTTGTGAGCAGAGGTTCGCCAATGATGTTCAATGGCAGTGAAGAAATCGCATTTCACAGCCAGAAGTATCCGCAGACAAAGAGAGTCGAAATGCAGTGTCCCGGACATAGTGCTTAGAATGGAAAGGCGCATTCATCGCCACCGACGCGGTATGTATGACGCGTGAACGGACACTTGTAGCTTTTCAGAAACGAAAATGGACAGAACGTTGAAAGAGAATTGTATACCGTGCCAATGTGTCCCGTTATCCGGTGACTGATCGCATAATCCTGTACCTCTCTCTATACCATTCAAGGAAACTTCTGCGTATAAATTCGCCAGAAAATGGACGGGACGGCGGACATAACGGAGATATTCCAGTTTTGGCAAAGGATGTCGGGTGTTCAGGTAGCCGCCTCCGGAAGTTGAAGCCAGCATCCACTTGAAAACCAACATGCATGCTAACTTATCTTACCCTTCCCGAGGCCTGTATGCATGCAGTGCAGTGACATCGTCATTGACCAGTTAGGCGTACCTCGATGCTTGCTAATAGCCGATCCCGTGGAGGTCCTACCGTGACTACGATCGATTAATATTAGTAACCAGAAATACAACAACAGTGATATTATGCAGCAGGAGCCACCCTCAACTTCAGTGCTCAGTTTCAGGCTCAATGGACTGATTGTGACTCGCCTCTTTGTCTGTCCCCCCGAATTTTTTGTTCCCTTCCATTCCATTCCTGCCCGGCTCCGGCATGGAGTGGTGCCTTTCGCTAAACGACTCGGATGTCCGTGCACGACACGCTTTTACCACATTGTGACCACCGCCGTATGATTGCGTCACCAGCACGACCTCCACGAGGTTCTGCGGGAATATAACGAGGTTGTCGGTCTGCAACGCACCAGTGCCCTGAACGTAAAACGTGTAGTGAGTCGCTCGGGCGGCGGCCGCGTGTGTTTTGCGCCTTAAATTGATGGGAAAAGACAAACGTGTCAAGTCACCCGTCACTGAGTCACATACTAGGTCTGGAGCCGAGAACCTGCATGCGGCCTCCCTGTTAATTGGTGCAAGTCGGATTCTCGGAGATATGCCACGCGCAAAGGGTATGCTCTATGGAGTCCATAAGGAGGTCCATATATATGGAGGGCTCATGAAAGCGCCAACCGCCACATCCAAACTTTTCCATCCACCAAGCGAACATATCTGTATCCACGCAAACCTCAGCAAGAAATGCTTGAAATCGAGTGGAAATCTTCCGTAAGTTGAACCTTGCACGATGATCTGCTTACCGTTTCTCACGTCCGAAAAGCATTACCACTCAAATGGTCGGCGGCGTAGTCGTCCAAAAGCTTCAACGATACATGGCTGGCTCGTCAAGTGGCGTGCTACATTCAGCGGAAACGAGCGCCTCCGCAAGGAGGGCATACGCGAGATGCGTGAGGCCAAAGCTGTGCGAGAGTGGAAGAAGCAGCGAAAGGCTGCTCGACTAGCCAAGGCAGGGACATCGAATGGTCTCTTCCATCTTTGGCCAATCACGTTCGGTGAGAAGAAGAAGCAGAAGATACATGCATCAAAATCCATTTCTCGTGGTGCTCGAACCTCTTCTGCTACACGACCTAGCAAAGGCACTCGACATCAGACCTCCCCAGCTCATTCTCCAAGCCCCACCCTCGTCAATAGTCGGCGACCCAGTCAAAGCCGACGGGAATCAGGAAACCGTCGTCATCATAACGTGCGAAAAGTTTCCCACAGTAGTAGTCGGGGAGACAGATCAAAGAAGGAACGATGGGAACGATGACATGTTGACACCCAGTAACCAGTCACTGGCCACTGATTGAGTATTTTATTGTAGAGATATTTATGCCGTTATATTTGGAACGTGTGTGTACTAGTACTTAGGGATCGAAAACCAGTCACGTATTGACATAACCCATGCTAACCCACGATAGATATTGCTCGACTCGATAACAATAGCCGAGCACCACTTACGCACGAAATAGGGGGGATCACAGCACCTGGACAGCAACGTGCTGACGAATTGTATGGTTGAGAAGAACAAGGGCTAAGAATGGTTGGAGTCATGACGTACATGTTCATTACGAGTTGTCCTGCATGTTGGTATTCATTGGAGGTTTCTTCTTCTTACGCCTTTTTCGCTTCCGCTTGGAATCGTTCAATTCCCTAGCGTTGCCGGGCTTATCAGTGAGTTCCGGTGGGCCATCGAGATTTAGCAACGGGATGCCAAGCGCCTTGGCTTTATCATCTGAAGGTATAGAGTTGACCCTGACTTGACTGGATCCTGGCGTTGTCTTTTCCGAGACCGGAGCTTGTGGGGGTCCAGAGAGGAATGAGGCAAAGGCGTGGACCGTAAATTAACAGAATTTTGAGCGCACCGGAAGTTTCTCGGGTCAGTTCCGAACATGGGGCAACAGTGATGGTTAGATCTGCAGAAAATATAGTCTGGGGTGACCTCACGGTCTGTTCCTTTTCTTTCCTTGAAGACGGATCTGGTGGAGTTGGTCAGTAAAATGCAGAGAAAAATGAACATTGCTCACTGTGGTTTTTGTGCTCCACTCCACGCGAATTCTGTGACAGAGAAACCGAATGATTAGGAACCTCCTCAGCAGAGGGACACGAATTGGCCCGCGGCTCCAGCCTTTTCTTCTTCTTGCTGCCTGCATGTCCAAAGGGATCCACCTTCACTTTCCGCTTAGATGGCCTTCCTTTGTGCTCCTCGTTGTCTGATTCTTGCGGTTGTGACTCCACGACGCCTTCGTTCTTTGCGGCGTGCTTCCCTAGTCTATGTTTGAGTTTGGAGGCCTCGTGAGCTAGTAGAGGTGCCATAGGAATAGATGCACCAACACCCAATCTATACAGACTTTGTTTGTGAGCCCCCAACACGCACGACATTACCAGTACCTTGGATGCCGATGGAGTTCTTGCTCGAGTATTTGGGACGCATTTGCGCCACTGGAACCAAGTTGTGCACGGTGAATAGGTTTTATCCAAGATTCCACTAGATTATGTGCAAAAGACATGGACGTGTCAATCTGAGCCTGCAGACTTTCTAGGTCGACATCATCGTCGGCGACCATATTGGAGATGGTGGAGATACGCGAGTCGTGTTTTCTCACGCCGTCGCGCTTGCACAGGAGTCTTTTGACTCGACGCCCATGGCGAACAAACGGAGAAGGGATGAATTGGACGACTCCAGTGATTCGGATGAAATAACGCCAGGAAAACAAATCCTCCCCGTGGCGAACCTCCCGCGCGACTTTGACCAAGAACCTCAGGATGGCATGCAATACTTGTTCTTGGTCAGGTATCGTCTAAACTTTTGCCGCATATTCTACTTTCGTTCACCCAGCCGTCAGACGAGATGCACGTCGATTACCTCACATCTCCAGAGCACGAAATCCATATGAACTGCCGGAAACGAATATCACACAGACGTCTACACCCTCGTCCTCCAATGTCCTACCCTGCGTGGAGTGGAGAGTCGCGTTCCAAGCACATTTCTCCAACCTACGAAAGGTATGGCGCCTCCGGGTTGATAGGTTCGTGTGTTCACACGACGTAGAATCTGGCTCAGGCAACTACTCACGGCAATGATGATTCTATGTGTTCAAGACGGAGACTGATCCCGGAGAAGAAAGACAGGGACGCATGGTGGAAATACTTGGCCGGCCATCCTGAGTCAGCATGGGGTCCAGGGGAGCGATCCACTCGGAAGAGGCTCTGCACGCCAAGCCACATGGGAGGATTTGTTGTCTCTGCTAAAGTTGTACTGCCTGGGAACACAACGGTGGTTGGTGAGCGATCAAGACACGGGTCTCCGGTCGCTTGCTCCTATAACTTGCCAGGGAATGTTTCCCGACAGACGAGTGCCCTCGACAGTCTCTATAGCGCGGAATCACCGGACATCCACGCTAATCCCTTGATGCCACCAGAGGGACCTATCGACCAGCTTTGTCCTCCTCAAGTTACGCCAGGTCATTTGCGGGAAATTGATCACGTACGACCCAACTCCTTCTTGACTTTCACTCCCCTCGCTAATCGCTTGGCACAGCGGATGTCAATGCACCTGCTGATGTACTTTTCACATTGGATAAATGTCCATTTGCAAAATTCCAGTGATCCATTGACGGCCATCTCAATGAGCCACGCCCAATGGATCTTTGCACTTCTGACTAAAGTAGAGGATCAATTATCGGCCGACGAGATAAATCTTCTCCGCAATCTCGCCCGCGCTTGTGTCGGGCTCGTCGAGAGGTATAGGGGCAGGCACGCAAGGAACGACGATGCAGTGCTCGAAGGGGATTCGAGGCCGGTGGCGGTAGGAAAGGTGGCAAGCATGTCGGACGCGTCGTGTTGGATGGTGATTGCAGCGATTGCAGGGCACTGGGGTCAAAGAGACCTCTGGACGGATGCCGAGAACGCGCTGGGCAGTGCTTGATCGCTTACGGCGGGTACCTGTGGCAGCGTCAATGTTGTTGATGTAATAGTGTGTTTACATATGACCCGATCTGGGCCTGGACAGCCTCATGCGTGCGAAAAGGAAGCAAATCGCGTACCTACATACGGTGATATATGACCATGCCGTCCTCCTTCAAATACCCTGGCCTCCTTTCTTCTTTCCTTCTCACCGCCCACAATCATGCGTGTCTTTGCCGCCCTCGTCTTCGCTGCCTCCTCCGCCCTTGCCTACGAGGTCACCTACCCCTCCGAAACCCAGGGTTGGACTACATCTGGTACCAACACGCTCTCGTGGACCCGTGTTGACACCGACCCCACCACCTTCACGGCGGTCCTGATTAATCAGGTGAGCTATCCTCTGTGCATGGTCTTCATGTCACTTATATCCGTGCCAAAAGCAATTAAGCTATGTCCAAATTCTGGACTCTGATGTCGATGGAACGACTGGTAGCATTAGCCTGAGCGCACCCAGCGGAGGCTGGCCCACGGGCTCCCCTTTCCAAGTCAACCTTGCTCATGATCCTCAGCACCTTGATACTCTGCTTGCCCAGTCGCCCCAATTCAGCATCACTTCCAGTGGTTCTTCTTCCAGCTCCTCCTCTTCCAGCTCTTCTGCTAGCTCTCCGGGCTCTTCCGGCTCTCCGGGTACCTCGGGGTCTCCGGGGTCCTCGACGTCTTCAGGTACTGGGACGTCAAGTAGGTGCGCATTTGCTCTGTATCTCGATAGTCCTCACTAACTCTGGTTCCTGCGTAGGTCGCCCACTTCTACCTTGTCTGGTGGTACTAGCACTAGTTCAGACACTAGCACTTCGCCTACTGCTTCCAGCGCCGGGTTCCTTGCTGCAAGCGCCCAGGCTGGATTGCTGACTGCCGTTGCTGCATTGACTGCGCTTATTACGACTGTTTTCTGAACCATTTAGACTCTTGTGCTTGATTAGTACGATTTTCGTTGGTATAGACGTTCGGTTTTCGTAGCATACTATTTGGACGTATACGTATCTTTCTTTGCAGCACCTCAGACTCGTGGTCTGGGGGCTGATCTTTCCACTCCGAAAGCTATGCGTGAGATTCAGACATTGTCGGTTAGCTGACCCTTTCGTATTTCGTATATCACGTAGGCACTATGCATAACTTTGCGCACTTGTTACCGCCCAGCTGGACGTCGCACGTCAACGCCTGGCTTGCCGAGGACACCCCGTCTTTCGATTACGCAGGATACGTGGTCGGTGAGGCTGAGCGAGAAGCATTCCTGTTTGGAAAGGGAGCACAGACTGCTGTCCTTGCTGGCGTCCCCTTTTTCACCGAAATCTTCCATCAGCTCGGCTGTCAGTACGTGATTGTCTACGCCCTCAGAGTCCAGTAAATCATCGTCTGCCTGCGCAGTGTGGAATGGCACATGCACGAGGGGGAGACCTTCGAACCCGTCAAACATGTCGCCACTGTGAGAGGAAAGGCTAGGCATCTCCTGCTGGGCGAGAGGGTTGCGCTCAACCTCCTCGCAAGGTGTAGCGGCATCGCAACTCAGTGAGAATCGTCCCTGCACATCAAAGAACGTCACCAATGACCCTCGGGTGTTTGGCAGGTCGAAGCGCATCAAGGATCTGGCTCAGGCATGTGGCTACAAAGGAATTGTCGCCGGCACGCGAAAGACGACACCGGGTAATCTTCCTCGTATTTCTGGCTCGCTAACCGCTCACATCGTCTGCCCTTGTAGGATTCCGACTGGTCGAAAAGTACGGCATGCTCGTCGGTGGGATCGATCATCATAGACACGATCTATCGAGTATGATCATGCTCAAGGATAACCATATCTGGTCAGCTGGCAAGTCTTCTCCCGTTGATAAGTCAATGACCGCTGGAGCTCCGAATCTGAAATATGGCTCCAGGTTCTATTACGGCTGCAGTCCAACGGGCGCGTTCCGTCGGAGGCTTTAGCGTTCTTCTTGAAGTCGAGGTCGGTTCAGAAGTAGAGGCCGATGAAGCAATTGACGCTGGCGCCAACATAGTCATGCTCGACAACATGGAGGGGGAGGAACTCGCGAGTGTCGCACGCAAGCTGAAAGAGAAATGGGCAGGGGAACGTAAATTCTTGTTCGAATCGAGCGGAAACATCACGGAAAGTAATTTGAAGGAGCGGGCGATCGATGGTACCTGAATTGGGCGCTCATATCCCGGCTCTCCTTTGCTCACTCTATTTTCCAGAGATCGACATCCTCAGCACCAGCGTTGTTCATCAATCCGTGCAGCACATCGATTTCAGCTTGAAGATACAGATAGGCCCAAAGTAATGGCTATACATACAACTACGAGTCATGTCAAGACTCTAGATTGAACAGTTTCAGTGCGTTTAGCCCAAGGATGTTGGCTCGTGCAGAATCCCCCCACGTCCGTACACTCCGTATCGCCTTTAGGTTCTCTTCAACACTCTGCCACTTCTGACTGGCTTCAAGGGGTGGGAAGAAAGGGTGGTCAGTGCCGAACAACAACCTGGTACTGCCGATTTCCTCGTCAAATTCGCCACCTGCAGTGTTGTACACTTCCGTTCGTCCGATAATATCGCTCACAAAAGACAACTCCTCGGCTCCATACGCCACTGCATCAAAGTGCAATTTGCCAAGATAGTATCTGGCATCGTGCTTCAGTCGATTGGCGACAATAGGATCGTGTGTGATACAGGAAGCAAGGCGAGAGGACAATTGAGGGAGAGCACCACCCGAGTGAGCCAAGAGCAGACGAAGGTTCGGGTAACGGTCCAAGACACCAGCCAAGATGAGTCGGGTTATCGCCTGCGATATTTCGTAAGAAGGGTGTCAAAGAAAATAGCCCGGCTTACAATCGTGGTTTCAAACGGGAATCCTAAAGCCAAGGGAAGGACATGGCCGTTCTCCTTATTCCCGTACAAATTGGAACCGACGCCATAGTGGGGGTGAATGAAGACAACGAGGTTCGTCTGCTGGAGGGCTTCCCACACGGGCTCCAACGTCTCATCGTCTAGGCCATTCCCCACACCCACCGTGCCCAAGATGATTCCCGATATGTGAGGCAATGAATTGATCTGCTTGATGATCTCGAGCACGGACGATATGGAAATACCAGGAACAAGGGGAAGCAGTCCAAAGCCGTATAACGACTTGAGCCCTGGGAAACCATCCGCCTCTGGGGCTGTGGAGCAGTATTTTTCTAGGTCATTATTCAATTCCTGCGCAAGAGCGTGTGCACGGTCTGGAGGCAAGAAATCGAGCCACGGGTTTGCTGAGCTGTTCACACAGGGATGTTAGGAGTGCGAACGTAACGAAGGATGAAGCAATCGAGGACCTAACAAAGGAGATATCAATGCCGTGCTGTTTCATAAACCACAGTTTTTGGTCACGGTCCCAGTACTATCAACCGACATTTCAATATGGGTACGCGCAGATCGCCCAAATTTGATAACTCACCTGGGGGCCCACGGGGCGGCCGACTCCAGGCTCGCCATCCAAGATCAACAGCCGTTCCTCCGTCACACCGTCTTCTCTTGTCCGAGGATATATGCGAGGCGCCGAAGAGCGAGCACGCAACTCCTCAGCGTACCGCGGGAGGTAGACGTGGGTGTGAATGTCGACGATGGGCATTCTCGTTGACAGTGCCCATTTGGACATGGTTTGCTTTCCCGAGTTCATCGATAAGGAACTGAATTGAAAAGGGTGAGCTACGTATTTGACTGGGATGGAATTTGGAAGCTCGCTCAACGGGGAAGTCGCTAAAACGAGGTGGGGATAAATTTGTTACGCAAACGTTGCCTGGACTTGCGCACTAACCGAAAGGAAAAAAAGAGAGAAACCCAACTACCGCAATGGAGCCCTCGTGCGCTAAAGACGACACCTTTTTATCGACTTCAATCCCCTACGCCCCCCTCTCAGGCCGCCATACAGTATAAATGTCGGACAACGTATCCCAGATCAGCGTTGGTGCACGTTCTCACGAAACCCGCCTGCGAGCTGGGCTGGACGAGGTACGTCCCAATCTACCCGTATTCGTGCTACTAGTGTCATTTATTCGGGTCATGTTAGTTGAATCACATCGCCGCCAGCCTCGCCCGTATCGGCGAGCAGTTCAACGACGTAGTCACAGAGTCAGCCAACGAAACTGCGATGTACAAAGCTCGAGTTGCCGAGCTCGAAGCAAGGTCGAGTTTAGAAGGCAGCCAAAGCACACGAAGCAGCCTGCAGAGTAACGTTGAGCACAAACTCAACCTCGTTCGGCGAACTATGTTTGGCCTCCTGCAGGAACTTGGGGTAAATCAATCATGCTCGATACACGCCTGGCAATCATTTCCTAATGCCCGTTTTCCCAGCCAGTCACCGAAGGGACGTTATCAACGCCTCGCCATTCTCCCAGACCACGCCTCTCCGTTACCGAGGGGCATCTGCATCTGCCGTCTCCGGGACGATCTCACAGAGCACTCGATACACCTCGGGCAAGCTTGCATCGAAACCTCGACGAAGGCTGGGAAATGTCAATGACCCGCACGCCCAAGAGTGCACAAATCGTATGTCCAATTCCTTGGGCGCAGCTCGAGACGAGCTTGAACCTGGACGAGGATACAGTGCGTACCTGACCGCGCCGGTCGAGACTGTTACCTCGATTCTGAAAGTGATTTTTTTTTTTCAGCTGTGCTCGCTGGAAAGGTGATTGGTTGCAAAATTCTTGCAGACCGTTCGACTGACGACCGCTTAGCCTTGCTCAGATGGATGATATGTGTTTCCGCATTCAGATCGAAGGTGACATGGCTTTCATTTATGAGCCGGTCGCGATGGACGGTCCTTCGACGTCAGTTTTGTTCGACTGGGGATCACCCGCGGACAACCGGAACACGACAACGTACATACATACGACCATCCCGAAAAACAATATCTTCCATACGTTTACTCTTCCCTCGAAGAGGGTGCGTCATTGTGTTAGTGACTCTGCAGTGCTTAATGCCAAAATCAGGACAAGGCGGGACAAACGTTGTGGTATTACATTGGTGCTCACGTATGGACGCTCGTACCTCAGATGCCCATCTGGCAATCAACAAGTGTCAGGGTAGGTTCATGTTTAAGTAATGCTACCTCAATCATCATCATCAGTAACACTTTCCAGGGAAGGAGGATCTTCATCAATCGACTTAGGAGGAGGTGTAACGGGAAGTATTCCGAGCATGAACTTGCTCGGATGATTGATGATGGTAGGCTTGAAACATTCTGCATTGAAATGTCAAGCAAATCTTGCATTGCCATGTCGGAAGCATTCGCTTCCGATAGGCTGCAATATACAAATGCGAAGCTTGCAAACGGGCAGGATTGAGGTTAGCATGCTGTAGTGGGATCAGTCCAACATCCATTATGTAGATAGAAATCTAAATGGATCATCTTTATATATGCATTTTACATGCTGTGCGGAGGTACTCCTCTGACACTGCATAGTGAATGCATCTGGATGCATTGCCATATAACAGAGCATGTCACCTTCCACCGCTCATCATCCGCATTCTATCAGGGTGCATGCCACCAGGGCCGGCGTTACCTGGTGATCCATCAGGTGATCCAGCCGGTGCAGCTCCACCTCCGGGCGGGGGAGGTCCAAAGTTGCTAGCGGGAGGGAAAGGAGGTATGGCACCAGCTGCACCGGGGGGACCATTGGGAGGGAATGGTGGTGCACCTGAGCAATGATAAGTTGACAGCAAATCGGAGTTGAATGTTCGAGGACGTACCGCCAGGGAAGGCACCTGGGGGAGGCATAGAATTTGGAGGGAATGGTGGAGGACCGCCCGGAGGTACACCCATGGCTCCCGGGGGTGGCATGCCGCCTGGAGGGAATGGTGGACGAGCTGGAGACGGTCATTAGAACACGTCAAGTTGACGGGGGACTACGCACGGAATGCGCCAGGTGGTGGTCCAAAGGCACCGGGGGGTGGGCCGAAAGGCGAGGGACCACCTAAGTGCTGAGGACCAAAGCCAAAGCCTCCTGGAGGAGGGCCTCCTCCACTCTCGTAAGCTGCTGTGATCTGGTCGATGATGCTCTGCGCCTTGTCGTGTCCGAGGGCTGAAACACGATATTAGAGAGGTATAGAAAGGAGATGTAACGGACTGACATGCATAATAGTCTCGGACATTGGCCAGGTGGTTGCGACCACTGTTGTGGGCCTTGCGGACTAATAGAGAGTCAGAAGTATATCAGCGCCTTGTAAGAAAAAAAAAACCTGAGGCCGAGTCGTGGGTCAGGAATACGTCGCAGTAGTCGCAGTAATGTTTCTGTGGTGGAATGTGGGTACGATCAGGGTGCCATGACGGAGCGACCTACCGGCATGGTGGACGTCGAGGACAGACCTGTCGTCTACTACTTGCTGACTAATTATACTCATAGTTGGATGGATCCGTCATCTACAGGCATACAAGAACCGTTTGATCTCATACGGTTGTCGCTCAGTGAGCGGGTGTTCGTGAAGCTACGCGGCGATCGCGAGCTGACTGGAATTTTACACGTACGTCGCTCCTTTGTCAGCATGCGTCGCGCTCGATGATTGAGGACAGGCATACGATGGGCACATGAACCTCATTCTGAGTGATGTGGAAGAGACAATCATGATCGTGGATTCAGTAGATAACTACGATGGTCAAGGGACCGTAAAGGCAGGTGAGAATTTTGGGCGACGCGAGTGGTGCTGACGGCTTGAAAAGGTTGCAAAAAGAAAGATGGAGATGCTCTTCGTTCGAGGAGACGGTGTGATACTGGTAGGTTGGCGTGATCGACGACAGAGGATCGTACTGACTACGCGACCCTTGAAGGTGTCGCCTCCATCGCGAACATGATCCATATGTTTTGGCGCTACCTACCACTGTCTGCCCGCGTAGATAAGCTCGCATGAATTCTACATGGCATGTAACAATATATTAGTGCTAATACGGGACCCTGCGGTACGACATTTAAATACACACACGAACGAGGGTGTATAACAGCGCATCAGCTAGACTAGGGTGGCTTGGTGGACGTGACGGCGCGAAACTCGTCGGACTCTGGGGCTATTGCGCCCTCGGGCCACGTCTTGTCTCGACGCCAAGCGGCATGGATGACCTTTATCTGGGAGTGGTTGTGAGAGAGGGGGTGCGATGGGAGTGCGCACGTACGACGAGGTTCATAGGGAGACTGTGCCTGAGCCTGTTTCCTTTAGCGAGACCTGCCCAGACCTGGTCGACGCCGCGGGACCACACGGGATCGGTGTGCGGATCGGGCGTGTCAAGGATGCGCTCGAGCCGTACGATGGACGGGTGCGCGTGTCTGTGTGGGGGCGGTGTGTCGGGGGGAGGAGCGAGCCAGCGAGCGCGGCGGGCGGCGTAGTGGTCGGGACCCGGTGGTGGGAGGGGAAGAGCCATATCGAGGAATAAATTCCCACGAGAGGCAGTCACATACGCAAGGGCGGCAAAGGGCAGCGACAAGAAAGAGACGGTCATGAGGACATCGAGACACGTCTACCGACACTCGTCACCGGCGCAGTCGACGACGTCTCTCTCGGACAACGACGACGACGATCCCGCAAAATCAGCGATATTCTCACCGTCACTCTTGGCCGTCGTCTCACCAGCACAATGGGCATCCCGTCTACACCACACCGACACCAACCTGGCCCCTTCCTCCCGCTCACCCATGTCACATCTTCCCCCGGAGGTCCTCATACATATCCTCAAGCACCTCCACTCGCAGCGTGATCTCTATCACGCCCTCCTTGTCGCCCGATCATGGTGCGAATGCGCCGTCGAGCTGCTATGGCACAGACCAACCTTCACCCGTCTCTCCACCCTCGTCAAGATGATGCGCATCCTCACTCGCGCAGACCAGACATTCACTCACGCCCGCTTCATCCGCCGTCTCAATTTCCTCTTCTTGGGCGCCGACCTCACCGACGCCCTCTTCTGCCGTCTCGCCCAGTGCGATCGCCTGGAGCGTCTCACTCTCGTCAATTGTCTTGCCATCTCCGATGACGCCCTCTCCCGTGTCCTCCCGAGCCTCCCAAACCTGGTCGCAATCGATCTAACAGGCGTTACCAAAACATCCGATACTGTCATTGTCGGTCTCGCGACCGCATCAAAGCGCCTCCAGGGAATTAATCTCACAGGTTGCAAAAACGTCACCGATATCGGTGTCCTTGCTCTCGCCGAAAACTGTCCCCTCCTCCGTCGCGTCAAGCTCAGTGGCCTCGAGCACGTCACAGATTCCCCCGTCTCTGCCCTCGCAAAGTCCTGTCCCCTCCTCCTCGAGATCGATCTCAACAACTGCAAACACATCACAGACATCTCCGTCCGCGATCTTTGGACCCATTCCATCCATATGCGCGAGATGAGGCTCTCCCAGTGCACAGAACTCACAGACGCAGCATTTCCTGCGCCACTCAAGAGTGATAACATACCTCGCGCAAACAATCCCTTCCCACCTCCTCCCAGACCCGTCGACGAGCTTCCCCCTCTCGTCCTATCCAAGCCTTTGGATCACCTTCGCATGCTCGACCTTACTTCCTGCGCACTCATCACCGACGATGCCGTCGACGGCATCATATCGCATGCGCCCAAGATCAGAAATCTTGTCTTGTCCAAATGTACCCAGCTCACCGATCGCACCGTCGAGAATGTCTGTCTTCTCGGAAAACACCTCCACTACCTCCATCTCGGTCACGCCGCAAATATCACTGATAGATCCATCAAATCGCTCGCAAGGTGTTGCACGCGCTTGCGATATGTAGACTTTGCAAGTAGGTCGCACCCTCCATTTGGATGTGTTTGGCACTCATCCGCCTTCATAGACTGTGCACTTTTAACCGACATGTCCGTATTCGAACTGGCCAGCTTACCCAAGCTTCGTCGCATTGGTCTCGTCCGGGTCGGTAATCTGACCGATGAGGCCGTCTATGCTCTTGCCGAACGTCACAATACCTTGGAGCGCATCCACCTCTCGTATTGTGACCAGATTTCCGTGATGGCAATCCATTTCCTCCTTCAAAAGCTTCACAAACTTACGCACCTGAGTTTAACCGGGATACCCTCTTTTCGTAAACCAGAGCTACAACAGTTCTGTAGACAACCCCCGCAGGTGCGTTAATGACGGAATTCATACACTCTTATTTCTCACACCAAGCACAGGAATTCAATATGAGCCAGCGTCTGGCTTTTTGCGTCTACTCCGGGAATGGCGTCTCAAAGCTTAGGTCCTTCCTGACAGACCTGTTTAATACCATCACGGAGGACATGAATGGGGATGACGAAGAAACAGAATATGATGATGACTTTGACGAGGGTTTCAATGAGGTGCCCCAAGACGTCGAGATGGAGATAGGCAACGACGCTGACATCGACGTCGACGAAGACTTCATGCACGACGCGCCTTTCCGGTACCCTATTGCGGATCTTCCAACCATTCAACCCACACAATCAACATTCAGTCCTACGCCACGCGCACTCGAGGTGCCCATCGAACGCAATCTGACATTGCGTTCTAGCCAAGTGTCCCTTTCATTTGGTGATCCCATTGCCGGCCCGCCGGCTTCGTCTGAGCCTATAGCTCAGGATGTCGTTATGCATTCCGTTACAAGTTCCTCCAACGGCGTACAACGACGGTCACGGGGATTCGGACATCAACCCGTGATCGAGGTATCCACCTCACCGGCACCAAGTGACATTGGTTCCAACCGTAGCACTGGAACGACGCAGTCGAACGGCGCCGCTTTCTTCCGCACATACCACGACTCTTCACATTCTTCGAGGAATACTGAAGCGATGACACCAGACTACATCTACGCGGAGATTGGGCATGGCAGGGGTTCCGTCGCGCATTCAGGACACGCGAATCCTGTCCCTAGACATGCTTTCCAGCCCGGTTCCTCGCTCCAGGGTACTATTGCTCCTACCACCCAAGGCATTACTCAAGTTATGCACTCGGCAGGGATCCCCTCCGACATGTATCAAGAACAAAGGATGGCGGCAGAACCTGCCACCATAACGGAACCTTCTATTCCGTGGCCGCATCGCGAACCTCCATCTCCGGCAACGATGCACCCCATTTCTCCGGAAGCATACAGTGCAACGCTCGCTCTGGCGCCTGGCGCAGACCCTCGCGAGCCCGAAGCAAGGGGGAGGAATGTGAAGAGGAGTCTACGTAATACGATCAATGCCGCGGAACACTACGCGACTTTGTTATTTGGACGCGGGTCCGCATCGAACAGTACGATCCACGACGGAAATTCGAATGGGCACGCAAGTCAACAATGGTCAAGGTGACATAAACGGACGTAGGGGGATGTTTTTGCAACTTTTTGCATGCTTGTATTGTGTTAACGGGCTAAGTTACCCGAGAATTGTCGTTGTCTTCCTACAAGCACTAACAGGACTATCAAGTATTTCATTCTTGTTTTACGTAGTTGTTGTTCTATTAGTTTGTTAGACAATGTGTACTCCATCATCCATTTGGGATATTTCCGCTACGTCTTCCTTTGGGCTTGGGTGCGCTCGATGTGACGTCGGAACATTGAGGAGAAATAAATCCCCGATCCCTGTAATCTGGTTTCAGGGCCTACCACCAGCCGCATCAAAGCCCTGATTTCCGCCCTAGAAATGCTCTCAGTTTATCAACAGCGCTGTGCCTCAGTTTTCGCCCGTACCCTAGTCGATCGAGCGAATACGTTACAGTCACGGGTCGTTCGATAGGCTTGGGCTATTCCATTGTCCGTTACGAGTCGACACTCGTGTTCGAGTCAAAATTTGAAATATGTTGGAGTTAGCGAAACAAGGCTGTCATGTTGCAGGTCTTGTTGCAGGTAGTAATCAAATCCAAATCACCGCCGGATCTCGCTCCGACCTGTGGGTCAATGAATGTCTCACATGCTCGCACGGAGGAGTTGACAATAGCTGGCAGTGACTGACTACCTGAGGTCGCTTCAGAAGCCCCGTATATGGTCAAAAACACTGGTATCATTGATGGCGGTTAGTCCGAGTCAGCGCATGGTTATTTGGCCTTGTTTTGAATCCATCAACCTGGTTGAAGACTTTGCCAATTACGGCTTGATTACGGCCGCAAAGTTATTGCAAGCGTTCAACGGACGTGATCAAGAAAAATGAAATTCCAAATCACTGTTTGACTCGGGGCCCAGATCAGTGACTTGTTCGTCGATGAATAAGTCACTG